>PVIU01018138.1:0-16400 GCA_004026605.1 Ondatra zibethicus
CTATCTCTTCTGCATGTATTAACTTTTTGAGAACCGAGTCTTTTTGAATGCACTCCTTCCTAGGCCAGGAGGGATGGGGGTGGGCCTTGGACTTCCAACAGGGCAGGGCACCATGCCCTCTTTCAAGGAAGAAGGGGGAGGGAGGAGGGATGGGGGGTAGTGGGAGGGGACCGGGAGAAGGGGAAGAAAGGAAAAAAAAATTTTTTTATCTTTAATTATGTTCTTGAATGGAAAAAATAAAACAAAACAATGTATGGAAAAAAAAAAAAGAAAAGAAAGCAAGCTGAACAAGCGATGATGAGCAAGCCAGTAAGCAGTGTTCCTCCATGGTTTCTGCATTAGCTCCTACCTCCATATTCCTGCCCTGATTTTCCTCAGTGAGGGATTGTGAATTGAAAGATCTAAGATGAAATACACCCCTTTATTCCCAGGTTGTTTTGGCCATGGTGTTTAAAGCAGCAATAGAAAACACAGAATGATGTGGGATTTCCCTCTGTATGCTTGACTACCACTAATGAATAAAGAAACTGCTTTGGACCTATAGCAGGGCAGAGCTTAGGTAGGCAGAGAAGACAGCACTGAATGCTGGGAGAAAGAGGGGTGAAGTAAAGCGACTCCATGTAGCCCCACCTGAGACCAGATGCTGCAATTTTAGCTGGTGAGCCACAGCCATCACAGATTATTGGAGATGGGTTAAATTAATATGTAAGAGTTAGCCAATAAGAAGCTAGAGCTAATAGTCCAAGCAGTGATTTAAATAATACAAAAAAAAAATACTGGATGCTCTTCCTAAGGACCCAGGTTAGCTTCCCAGCACCCACATGGTGGCTCATAACCATATTTAACTCCAATTCCAGGTAGTCTGACATCTTCTTTTCATTTCCCAGGACACCAAGTACACATATGTTACACAGATATACATACAAGGAAAAGACCTACACCCATTTTTAAAAAATAGCTTAAAAAATGATACGGATAATACACAGAAAATTGGAAAACCAGAAACATTACGCAAAGTTAATGTCTTGGGTGGAAGCCTCATTTAAGTTAGCCTGAATGACAATGGTTGGAATAATGTATGCCAAGTCAGAAGAAGAGAGTGACAAAAATTCAGTCACAATCCTGGGTGTAAATTTTGAGAAGGTGGATTAATCATTTTGTTTCATTTTATGATCTGAACCTTTGGTGACAGTATATTCTGGTTTCTTAATCAAACCTGAAACAAATATAAGCATGTAACCTTGGATTCACCATCAAGTGGGTTATGAGAAATAACTCATAAAAATAGGCTAAATTCTTTCACAGCTTCTACTTATCTTGACAAGTGATGTGGTTGAATCTTATGACTTTCAAACTTGTCCTTGGGTCATGGAGAAGAGGGATATCAGGAATGTTTTTGTTTACTTATACTCATAGTGACTACATCCTGTACTATTGACGTATCCCACTAACCCATGTAATACCGTTTGTTCTGTGTTGCTTCTATGTTCAGTCTTTGGGACTGTCTCATTGTCTAAAATATCATCTGAAACTCATATAAGTTTGTTTACCATTTGGCTTTCATTTGACGAGTAGTCACTATTTTTTTTTCCCTGTTTCTGAAATGTGACCTACTTCAGGACATGTATTTAGGACAGGGCTTCATCTCAGATCCCTGAGTTAAACTTAATACATATTATTCATAATCTTGAGCTTTAATTCCATGAGTTTTCTTTCTAACATGCTTTTGAGTTGCAGCTCATGTTTATTAAAGTTCAAGTGTCTCTGCTCTATATGAAGCCACCTCTTTATTAAGTCCTTTTGACTTCAATAATCTCAAAATATTTGAGTATTTATAAGCTACAGAAAATATTGAAAGAAGTTTGTGAAGAGACCATTGACCCTCATACTTAAGTATCTAGAGAGTGATATTAAGTTGAAACTTAGGATAAACTAGATCAATAGATTAGAGTTCTCTTTTATTTATAATCATGCTATTCAGAAGAAAAAAAACACAAAGTAATTCACATGTTAGCTAAATATGTCTCTGACGATTTCAAGAACTTATGAAACCAATCTACCACAGGAACACTATTTCCTGCTTCCATTAGTCCTTGTAGCACATAGCCAAATCAGTGTTCATGACCATGAATTTGAATTGAATGGTTACTAATATGTATTTTCATAAACAATCAAACATACATAAAATCACTATTGGAATATATTCTGTGCTGTTATTTATAGCTTTTAATTATGAAATGTTAAATCATGGACCTGGGATGATGGCTTAACTGTGCATATTGGGCTTGTAGAGGATCTGAGTTCAGTTCCTAGAACTCTAGCCATGTAACTTACAATTGCCTCTAATTTCAGCTTCAGGGTAACCCAAGTGGGAATCTAAACTCATGTGTACATATCAACACAATCACACACACACACACACACACACACACACACACACACACACACACACATTGAATCTTTTAAGAAATGCTAATGAACACTGACATGATTACTGATGGTAATACTTTAATGCCCCATTCATTCTCCTTATGATTTTAATCATTTAATTAAACAGCATGAGTGAACTTGAGTCTCCTGTGTTTTAAATGGAAATAGTTTTATAAAATTTTCTTAATGTTCCCTATGAACATCACTCTCAAAACCTTTCTATTTCCATATTTTAAAGTAATAAAGACTATACTGATGTGATTTATGGGGTAATAAAGAAGAGAAACAGTATCAAATGCTTGTATGATCTTTGAGGATATTGTCTAATACTAAGAAAGTAGTGCATAGAATGTGGGATACAATATATGCAAAAATTTTTGTTCAAATTTTACATTTTAATTGAATCAATTAGTTAATAAGAGAAGAAAACCAATCCAGGCAAGTTATTTTTTACCAGACAAAGCAAATTCTCAGTGGGTCAGAATGCTTCACAAATATGAGTACCTGAGTTCAGATCCAAGCAGTCATATAGAAAGACAAGAATGGGCTTAGGCACTGCCCTTTATCCCCAGCACCATGAGAGGCAGAGACAGGAAGAGTTCTGGGGTTTGCAGCTTGCTGCAAGTCTAGCTACAGGTTCAGTGCAAGGTCTTATAGGAAGCATAAGCATACATGTCTACACATATCCACACTCATACACCAAATGCACACACACACACACACACACACACACACACACACACACACACTTTGCATTGCCAACAATTGAGTTCAAATGAGGTGAAATAATATTAGAATGTTTTCAACCAACTACTCATAAGATATATTATGAAAACAAACCACAAGCAATATTAGCAGTCTATTTAGAATGGGTTAGAATTAAATGCAAATCTAGGTATTTGTTATGTTTGTATATTTGCCAATATAAGTGTGCAACAGAAAATAAGTATTTTTCATTAGTCTGTGTGAACATTGTTGTTATATAACATATAAACTTGCATTAAAACCACAAACATTGATATGTCTTTATGTCTGTTAAGTCTTTTAAATATTGACTTAAGTACAGCTAAAAATATGTGACATTCTTTTATATTACATGTTTTAAATATAAGCTTAAACTTTTCAGCTAATAATGTTGACAAATAATACCAAAATGAAAAAAAACAGAAACATTAATACTTACAGTTTTTATACACACCTATTGTTTCAGTATAAACTAAATTAAAAATATTAACAAGGAAAATATTCTGTAATGGTGAATAACTATAATTCTTTAAAAAATATGGATTACCATAGAAGTGATTGTTAATCTTATTCATATGCCTTATTGTTTCACCCAGTGGTTATATAAAGACATCCATCATGAGCACAGCAAAAATGGGGATGGGAATATGACAGTTATTTGCTTCCATCTTTCTATGCAGATGTATTAGGAATATTTTCGCTTGGAAACTAAGTCAGTATGAAAATCATATTCTCAGTGTACAAAATAAGAACAACAGAAGGTATTACGTACTACCCAAACTTACAGGGCTCATGGTTTTTAAGGAACAGAAAACAAAATAATAGAATAGGGTTTTCATAAGGTACATTTTGTAAAAAGCCCACCTCTGCCTGTGGTTAGTGCTTTGTGAAAACTGTTTGCAGAGAAAAAAAAACATTCATGAGAAATACTACATATGAGAGATTACACATGGAAAGTCATAATGAACATAAATATTGAAGAGGATCTGATTATTCTTTTTATTAAAACTTCAGTCTCTTAAAACACACACACAATTTCAGTTTCATTTTAAAACTAGATATTTCCTGTTCTCTGACTCCTTTTGATGTATCCCTTATGCTCTTAGAGAACCAGTGTCCCAGGCACATGGTCTGTACAGTCTCTTAATAAAAGTATAAATTGGGAAAGTGATTGTAGAGTGTTTTTTTTTATCTAGAAGTCAAGAAAGCTTTTAAAACTGCAGAAATGCCCAAGATGAGTCTTAAAGTATGAGAAGAAATTTACTAGATACAGGAGGCAGAAGAAAAGTGTAAGAGCCTGTGTGAAAGCCCACATGTAGCTCACACTGAGTCCCTGAGAAGAAGCAAAATTTAAAGAAGAGGAAACATGAAGCAGACATCAGTAGGTTTCTGTGCCCTGTTTTAGTTGAATTTCATAAATATTTTGAAAGACTATCTATGTGACAGATATGACAAATAAATAGAATTAGAAACATTCTTAGCAGGATTTATTTGAGACCCAATATGATCAGAAGATGTAGTTAACAGGTTTAAGGGGGTGGCATTAGAATAAGAATTTCAAATGACAATATATAATTACATTAAACTTTTGTAACTTGTAGTTTACATAGATATTTTTTTTAAAATTTCTTAAGCATCTTCTATGTTGTAGACACTAGAGATATGAGATACAGAATAAAGATCCCTTTTCTCAAGAAGTTCAATATTTTAGCAATGATAGTGAGATAAAGATGCAAAATATAGTGATAGTTTATAATTTTATGATTTCATATTTTATCCTATGAAGAAGCAATAAGCTTTTAGCTATGCAAAGTAGCTAGAGTTCACGGAATATTTTTAGGTATGTGAAGCAGATTAAAAATGTTGTATCAGATGCAATATTCTGCTGTATAGTCTTATTGAATTGTAAAATTTCAATCCATTATCTGATGGTGAAACAAATGAAACACTGCAAAGCTGCAAGGGTTTCAGGATACAACTCAAAGACAAATTTAATGTGTATATATATATATAATTCCAATTCACGTGTATAGAAAATCAAACCTGATTTTCTCCAAATGCGTGTTTATCTCTTTATTTCATTGATGTTCTTGTTGCAACTATTATAAATCCTACCTGGAAACTACCTTCAGAGGCCATAGAATATTATATAAATAGACTCACAAATCTGTACAAGAACCAGTGCCACTGGATTCCTTTTTCTGGTTGATGCCATTTTTTTCATCCTTCAGATGGTTCATCTGAACCATGTAGGTATTGCATATTGATTGTGTATTTTTTTACTATAGTTATATTCATGTGTGAGATGTTCAAATCAGAGTCCTGAAAGATTAAGAAGGAATAAGAGCTTGGGAACAGGCTCGTCAAGAGCCACACCAATGCCCTTCTTGAATAACAGTGGCATTGGAATACAGAACAATTGCTCAAAAAGTTGATGTATGTGGCATACATGATGTGAAATCTAAGGTTAATACACAATAAATGTCAGTATATAAAACACCCATCATTTTTTGTCAATATTCTTCCATGATACTTTACTATAATTGTTTTGCAACTTTTGTGTTTAGTTTTAAGCAGTGTCTTCATTGCTCCTCCAAAGAAAGAAATTTAGACAGACAGATAGACAAAAAGACAAAGACAAAGACAGACCAACACAACACATTAAAACAACACAATACATACGCACACACACACCCACAATATCTTTAAATGTGAAATCAAAATTTATAAAAGAACTAATAGAATCACTGAAGAAGAATGCATTGTTTTTTGAAAATCAAAGTGCAGACAATGAATGAATATTAGAATACAGACAATAAATCATTATTAGAGTAAGGATGACAAAAGCAAGAGCTTGGATGCTGCATTTGAAACACACATTTGGTATTTGCAACACACACACACACACACATATACACACACACACACACATATATATATATAGAGAGAGAGTGTATATAGGTACAAGCAACATGTAGATTATGTGTATTTATAGTTTTGGGCATGGAACTGCAAGGTGAAGCCTCTTGAGTTGAATGAAATAGCATGAAAACACGGGAACAATGCTGTAAAAGAAATCCATTCAGAACAGTGAATTATCACAGTTAATTCCTTTAAATAGGTTTTAGTACTTGACAGAAATCACAGAAAATGGATTTGCCCCCAAATAAAGGATCACAAACATATCTAAAACTTCTTCTTTCCTTTGAGACAAATTTAATATAGATGAAAGAATTTCAGATGAATTGGTTAATGAAAAACTACTACTTAACCATCTGCCAGGACATAATTTAAACTGTCTTTGACATCTCTCAGCTCCTTCACCTGAATTTCCAAATGCCACTGTTACTGTTAAGAGTCAACACTAATGGCTGCTCCAATCATTTTTCCTTCTACTTGATATCTCTAGTATTCTTTTAGACATCTTTACTAGCCTTATTTTGTTTCTGCTTTCTGACTTTTAACACTTACTTCTTGGCTGTATAAGCATCATTATGCTTGCTGTATAGATATGAGTTGTAGGACTTGGTGGAAAATGTTCATTTAGAAACAATGAACATAAACTCCTATAGTGGTTCTGACTTCAGAATTTTCTCAGAATACACTTACAATATGTATATTGTTTTATAAAACACTCCTCAAGTAGATCTATTTTCTATAGCTAAAAAACACTGTTGACACAAGTGTTTCCATTTTAATATAAATTCAATGTATCGTGGGCAAATTTTGAATTACAAAGTAATCCGAACATTAACATGATTTCTATCAAAACACTCATGCAAGGACCATGAAGACAAGTCTAATCTTCCTCTAATGTGCTAACAGGAAATCTGCACTTAGGTAATCAGCAACCAAACTGGTTTGTGGCTAAATGACAAAGGGTCCAGACATGCAATCAAAATCAATGCATGAGTGCAGGATGCAATTAAACTCAAGAGCCAAGAAGAGAAAAGAAGGGTGTATACATCCGAGTGAATAATAATAAAATAAAATGAATAACACAGCAGGAGGGCTTTGAGAAGAGGCTGCACCAGCGAAAACACATTCATTACTTAAACCTTTGCCCCTGTGACAGTCTTGAAGGAACAGTGCATGTTGCCCTTTTATTATAATCGATCAATGTCATTCTATCTTTATATGCCCAGACTATTGATGTAATATCATATCCTTTATGTAGTTTCTGATCCACACCATGTCTATTATTATTATTTACTACTATTATTAATTATTATCATTATTATTTATTCAGTAGAGAGTGAAAGCAAGGATCTTGCATGGACTAGGTAAGGGACTATATCATTGAGCCATATCTCCACCCCATGTCATGCTATTTTCTCCTCATATTCCCTACTCTCTTATTCTATTATCCCTTGTATGTGGTCGGGTTGTCCTTTTTCGCCAGGTAGATATGTTGTGTTTTAAAGACTCCACTTGGGCTTGTGAGCTATAAGCTTAATGTTCTTTGTTTATGGCTAGGGTCCACTAATGAGTGAGTACATACCATAATCATCTTTTTGGGTTTGGGATATCTCACTAAGGATAGTGTTTTCTATTTCCATCCATTTAAGGATGTCATTGTTTTTTACCGCTGAGTAGTATTGTAATGTGTATATATTCCATGCTTTCTTGATCCATTCTTCCATTGAGGGGCACCTAGGTTGTTTCCAGGTTCTGGCTATGAACATAGTTGCACAAATGCTTTTGTAGTATGATTGGGCATCTCTTGGGTATATTCCCAAGAGTGGTATTGCTGGATCCTGAGGTAGGTGGATTCCCAATTTCCTGAGAAACAGCCCGAGTGGAGTCTTTAAAACACAACACAAGCCTAGAGAAGCAAAAGAGCAAGGTGAACCCAAAGAAAAACATATATAGATCCTCCTGGAAATTGGAAGCAAACAAGATCGCCGGGCAAAAGGTGGAGGCACGGGAATGGGAATAGGGGTGGAGGTAGGCGTGGAGGGGAGTGAAAGGGAGAGAGGGACGGAGAAGAGAGAAGGGATGGACTGGGGAGAGCTTAGGGGAGTGGGAGGGTGGAGATGGAGGAAGGGTGGATATTGGAGAAGGCAATAAGCTATCTACATTAAGGGAGTCATTTTAGGATTGGCAAGAGTCTTAACTCTAGAGGGGATCACAGGTGTCCATGGGGATGTCCCCAGCTAGGTACTTGGGCAGCAGAGGAGAAGGTGCCTGATCTAGCCTTGTCCCATAGTCACATTGATGAATATCTTGATCATCACCATAGAAATTACGTCTGATGGATGGAGATAGAGACAGAGACCCACATTCACATCAGGGCAATGGACTGAGCTCCCAAGGTCCAGTCGAAGAGCAGAAGGTGGGAGAAGATGAGCAAGGAAATCAGGACCGGGAGAGGCTGGTCCACCAACCGAGACAGTGTGCCTGATCTAATGGGAGCTCACCAAATCCAGCTGGACCAGGACTGAATGAGCATATGATCAAACCAGAATCTCTGAATGTGGCTGTCAATGGGGGCTGACTGAGAAGCCAATGATAATGGCACTGGGATCTATCTCTTCTGCATGTATTAGCTTTTTGGGAATCTAGTCTATAGGGTACACACCTTCCTAGGCCAGGATGGAGGAGGGATGGCCTTGGGCTTCCCACAGGGCAGGGTACCCTGCCCCCTCTTAAGGAAGCAGGGGGAGGGAGGAGGGTTAGTGGGGGAGTGAGAGGGGACTGGGAGAAGGGGAGGAAGTGTAATTTTTTTTGAATGAAAAATAAAAGAATATTAAATAAATATATAAATGAAACAGAAGGGTTATGTACTGTAATGTTTGAATTGGCCCACAAGGTCAGGATGTTAATTGTTCCTTGTGTCTGTTGGTTTAAACCTGAGTTTGACATAATTACCTGCCTTTCTTTGTGAGAGTTGGCCTTTCTTCATGACCTTTGTTAATAAGATGTCATATAAGGTGACGTGTGTGAAAGTACCTTAACTTTGTAGGGGGTCCATGCATCACAGGTATTTGTAATGTGTTGTGGTTAATAAATACATTTACATAGTAAAAAAAAAAGACTCCACTCTGTAGATTGGTACTTTTACTTTCTTATTCCCCAAGTAATTTATTCACTATTCACTTTCCTTTGTCATCTTCACTGATGTTGTATTTAAAATTACAACCAGTATGGTTCAACTCTAGGATTCATGTGATAAGTCCTGGTGATTTTAAACTAGGTATGTGTCAGTTCCCCTACAATCAAGATCATATCAACTGCCTTAGGGTCAACGCTACTATGGCTTTGTAAAGATGAGCAAACTTGAACGTAACTGGGTGAATTCATATGCCAGCAATGTCCAAGATTATACCTCATAACCACAGAGGCTGACCTGACTCAGCCTGCTCATATACTTCCAGCCACAGCACAAGCATTCTCTCTACAGGGCAGCCTCCTATTCAGCCTTAGCACACCTCCTTGGACATCTCCATTCTTGCAATCTCCCATTTATATCTTCCAAGTACAAAAAGACTTTGACTGAACATAGAAAAAGGAATAAAAAATGTGACGAGAGTATTAAAATCGAAACTGGAGATTGTAACAGTCTTGAATTCAGTTTGTTTCTCCACTGTGTTTACTTCTCAGAGCACAGGCTTGAGAGCTTCCTCCTGACACACCGACTAGCGCTCGGGCCATCTCTCTGTTATAAACCATGCCTTTGGATGTCTCCAAGTAGTTCTTCTTCTGACATGTATGATGCAAACTGAATGTATAAACATATTAGGCATTTCTTACTTTGAAGCTTTGAGTTCTACAGTTGACTGTGAAATAAATGGTATTATTTGTATCACAGTCTTTCAAAAGGAAAATGCTTCTGTCATAATGAAGGACCACTGTTGTAACAGTGTATGGATCATTTTGTACATGGATCATCTTATATTTCATGCTTATAGCATTTATTCAAAATAATATATGACTTTGCATGCTTTAAATGTTGTCTTTAGAACAATGAAAGTAAAACGTTTTCTGCAATCTAGAGGATAGAGTAATTTTCTGAAATTGCTCAAGTGTTACATAGCCACTTAAGTTATAAGTGAACACGATCCATCACAGAGTAATTCTAGAAGCAAATCAGTCAAGTAGTACATCATGGAAATTTGTAAAGCTAAGGATATAAGAGAGACACCTTGACATGTCACAATGGTTTAAGACACACTCACTAGATTTGTGTATGACTGTCTTCTTGCATAAGCAGTATAACCAATTATACAGTGCAACACAGGGTTAAATGAGACTGTCAAAAAGGAAGAAAATGCTGGCAAAGCATAGAGTGAAGCATTAGGGTATAAGAATGAAACCAACAAATATGGCACAAGCTTAAATCCTTAATATTCTACCAAGCCACAAACTTTAATGTAGATATTAGTTCCAGGAATATAAAACTACTTCTCGCTTGGGTGGTGGTAGTAGCAGGAGCAGCATTACATGTGAATTTAATATTAATGCTTTCTTTTTCTCCTGTGTCAACATGAATTTCTTCTCCTCACACAGAAAAAGTTAGTAGGAGGCATGAATTTTGATTAATGACACAACTCAGCCAAAGCAATGTCACTGAAAAGAATTAGCAATCTAGGCAGGGTAGCAAAAGAGAATCTAAATGAGAATACTATAGAAGGCCGATTACAAAGGGGACTATAATTATCAATTTCCTTCCATGCTACTCAGGTTTATACTTTGCAAGGAGAAAACTATTTGGAAAAAAAGACTTAAAAGGAATTTATTAAGTTGTAGAAATACTTTTAGTCAATGAAAAACAAGCTATTTTAGTCTTAAATTAAAGGATGCATTATGTGTGATATGGCTTGTGACAGCCTACACAATTTGCTATATTTTTTTATCAGATGAAAAACAAAGCTGGGCAGTGGTGGCATATAACTTTAATCCCAGCACTCAGGAGGCAGAGGCAGGAGGATCTCTGTGAGTATGAGGCCAGCCTGGTCTACAGAGCGATTTCCAGGACAGGCTCCACAGCTACACAGAGAAACTCTATCTCAAAAACACAACAACAAAAGATAAAATAAATACGTTTTATACAGGAGGATTTTCTGTTAGTATAGAATTCTTGAACATTCTTTGTTTCTACATTTTTATACAGCACATGGGTAACATCTATTCTGAACTCAAGAGCATGATAATGGTATTTGAATCAACCTTGTTCTTTGTCGCAAGATCATTTTTACCTCTGTCTAAACAAGTGTTCATCTCACCAATCATAACAAATGCATTTAAGTTCCATTAACTAAGTCATTATTGTTCTATCTCCCTTGGATTCTACTAGAATCTGAAGTTTGCACTTGTAAACCCAGTCATCATGGGAGTAGAGGACTTCGTGTTTGCTCCCTAGTCCTATGACACCTTTCTGAAGACGGGTGCCAAGCTGACCTGACAAGTTTTAGAAGAAGTCTCACATTCTTCTATGTTTTATTTCTGGGTCTCTCCATCAACTGTTTATTCACGAAGCTCCATCATGCTTCTGATACAAAGCAACTCATTCACTTTGAAGTGTGCTTCCAAGCTATGTATTTTAAGTATCAGAGAAAACAGAAGTCAAAAGAAAACAAGAAAAACACATTGTTCCAAACCTTGAGGAATGTGAGAGACATGGGAATTCATTTAAAAGACATGAAGCCAGAATTTGAATTATGACTCTGTATTCCAGTTCCACAACATGATTTATTTACTAACTATCTATAAACTTCTGGCACCATTAAGCAGATATCTGATTCCAAAACTCCTAATGGAACCCTGCAAAACTATTCAACATTATTTTGCAAAATATGATGTTTAAATTATGAAAACAACAAAAAGTAGATTTCAAAATTCAAATAATCATATTCCATCAATGATCTCTCTCTCTCTCTCTCTCTCTCTCTCTCTCTCTTTCTCTCTCTAATCTGATGCTTTGGAAAATAAAATCTATAGGTTATTTATTTTTTAAAAATATTGTCTACATACTTTTAGTGTGCACACGTGTGTGTGTGTGTGTGTGTGTGTGTGTGTGTGTGTGTGTTAGGGCAGGAATGTGCCATGGAATTCATGTTAATGTTACAGGAAAGCCTTAGGTACTGGTCATCACCTTCTACCTTGTTTGAGACAATGCCTCTTGTTTCCTGGTGTGTATGCCAAGAGAGCTGGCCTAAGAACCTCTGGAAATTCTCCACCAACTATATCACTATAGCAGTGCTGGAACTACAGATAAATGTTATTTAGCCTGGCTATGCATGGGTCCCAGAGATCTGAAATCCAAACCTCATAGTAAATGGCTTGTGCTATGTAATATAGAGTTTTTTTTCCATGTGAATCATAGCTCTCCTTCCCAAAGTGAGATATTCCATTGCCATTTTAAAACAGATGATTCTAATCTAAAGAGAGTGTGGCGTTGAAGGTCAATAGGAAAAGTGCTAAATTACCCTTCCCTGAATACTTGCACATTATAAAGAAGATGGTAGTTTGAGTCAGTGTTATCAAAAACTAGTTAAACCAAGTTATCAGGTTCCTAAATTTCCTATCTATATTTTCTCACTTAAAGATTTTAAATTGATAGGCCATACATACATTGTGGATATACACATAGTCCTGTTTTCTTATATAAAGACTTTTTACTTCATAAAACTAGGAATACTGCCTTATTTACAGTTACTTTTCTTGTAGTAGACAGTGTACTTGGTCCCCTTAAGAAATGTGGCAAATATACTAACAAAATGAAAAAATAGTTATATGGGATCTTATGTAATGAAATGTCCTAGGAATATCTAGAGGTCTTGAAGCATTTGTGTTACTTCAACAACAATGTAGTGTGTCCTTTACAATTTACAGTGAAAATGTTAGTAAGTTCAATTTACTTCTCAAAATTGAAAACTAAGCCTTGCTGTGAAGACAAACTGAAGCCCAGACTGCAGGCTACTTGCTGCAAAGAAAGAGTACTGCCAGGATCACACCCATTAGGGCAGAAAGCAAACACAGAGCTTCAGATTGTTTAGACATAAAGAGTCTGAAAATTTCCAGAACATGTTCTTTGAAAAATGTTCTTTCAACAAAAAGACTCGATGTAAATAGTAACACTGAATTACCTGAAATAGAACTCAAGGAAGCAAACCCATTTAAAATAAATGTAAGAATAAATAAAATATCTAGAAATAAATCAAACCATAGAAATAAAATATCTCTATGATGAAAATCATAAAATATTAATGCAAGAAAATGAAGAAGACCCAAAGAAAATGGAAAGTCATCACCTTTTAAGGAGTGAACAAATAAATAAAACGTTCACACTACCTGAAATGTTCTGCAGATTTGATATCATTCCTGTGGTACTATTGGTGACTTGGAGACAAAAACATCCTAAAATGTGGAAAAAAGTATCTTGATTTGACAAAACAATATGGAGTAAAATTAATAACATTATGAAATATATTACTGTAATTTATTAATATGCTATAAAGCTGTCATAATAAAGTAGCATTGTATTGACATAAAAACAGGTACCAGCCAGTGGAACTCAACAGACAGCTAGGGAATAAGCATCTACATCTCTAGCCACATGATTGTCCATAACGGTCCTAAAATATATATATTTGAAATAAACAATGATTTTAATAAATGGTGCTAGGGTGCTATATGCAAAATACTTCTATCACGCACTATGGAGAAAAACCAACAGAAGAAGGATTAAATATTTGGTCATAAGAATAGTAACAATGTAAACAGTAGAAGAAATCAAGAGACTGTTTCGAGATAGTCAATAGGCATGGACTTATTTGAACCAGAAAACAAGCAAACAAATAAAAACTAAAAAAAAAAAATTAAACATGGAAAAGAATACTATATCACACAGTAAACTTTGCAAACCAAATTAAATAATCACGAGAATGAAAGGTTAACCTAAAGGATAAAAGACAATGTGTCCAATCTCTGTATGACAGAACATACAAGAATCTTCTAAAGGTCAATAGCCAAACAAACACAAACAAAATTCTCATTCGAACATCACTTACATGCACTTCAAAATAAGATTCTGTCAACAAGCACATTAGAAAGTGTCCATATCATAGAGAAATGCAAATAAAATAAAGATGATGTATCATCATAATAGTAAGAAAGATATTTTAAATGCTATGTTAGAAAAGAGAAACAATGGTACCAAGAGTTGGCTAGGATATGGAGAAAGAAATTTGCTCATGGCTATGTAATACAAGTTAATATAGTTGATCTGAAAATGTAGGCTTCCTTCAAATTTTAAAAGTGGGATTTCTATATGTTCTGTTAAATTTCTTCTGAGTGTATGTAAATGAAATGACATGACATCGGAGAGGAGAACTGTCTCCGTGTTTAAGAGCACTGAGCGTTCCAGAGTACTTGAGCCCAATTCCCAGCATCCAACTTCCCATCACATAACTATAACTACAGTCTCAAAGAATCTGAAGTTCTCATCCGAACTCTAGGCGTACCAGAGACACATAGGGTACACATACATGTAATCAGACAAAACAACCATACACATAAAATAATAAAAACAATAAATTTTTAAAAACATACAAAATCAGCATTCTAAGAGTCATTCAAATCCCAATGTTTACTGAAACACAAGTCACAGTAGAAAAACAGTAAAAATAACAGTCTGATCAATTAGCCTAGGAATGATAAAGAGAAAACCAGTACACATACATGACTAAACATCAGTCTATACAAAGTGAAATCCTGTCTCTTAAGGCAATATAGATACAACTGGAGGTCTTCAGAGTAGATGAGATATTGACTTAGAAAACAAAAGCTACATAATATTAATTTTATGAAGAATCTAGAGAAATGTAACCCTTAGAGAGAATGATGCCAAATAGAGATGGGACAAGAAATGGGTGGGGGAAATCTGGGTAATGGGTATTGTTTCAGGTAGACAGAAATGAGAACTGGTGGTGTTCTATCACACAGTAGCACGGATAAAGAAATAATTATTGCTGTATAAATTTAAAAAAGTTAGAAAAGATTGTAAATGTTTTCCCCAAAAGAACTAATGAGCATTTGAGGAGATAAATACATTTAGCCTGATTAGGCAGTGGATATATGGACTGACACACTGCATTACCCTATTAATGTGCACAACTTTGTATATCAACTACAAAAGAAAATTTAAAAACATTTATAATACTATTTTTATATTTTGAAATTATAATGTAAGTGAATTATTTCCCCCTTTCCTTCCTTTAACACCTTCCACGTACTCCTTTGTCTCTTTCAAATTCATGGCCTCTTTTTAACTATTATTATATGTGCATATATTATATATATTCCTAAAACTATAAATATAATCATCTCAGTCTATAAAACATTAGTCCTGAAATTTAAAAGATAATGTTAAAGATACAATGTAAAATAATACATGAGAAGCCCTCTCAGAGTTGATTTCCAGGGAAGTTCAAAAGACTTCAAAACATACACCCTTGTTGATACTGTCCTCTGTTGCCTCAGAGATGTAACGTAGGTCCCGATTGCTGAAGACACAGGGCCCAGAAACCCCTGAGTCAGAACTGTCCTGACTGCTTCCTCCCTGGGGTACCTCCTTGTATCATGCATGGCATCATAATCCTAAGGGTGCTGTAGAGATATGTACAACTTGGTAGTAACCGGCAACTCACTATTCAACTTAAGACTTGCTCAACAAGAGGAAAGTAATGGTTTGACCAGAAGCCAAGCTAACTACTCAATGCTAGTGAAGTGATGGCTATTGGAGATTCTATATGACTTTTCTAAACCAGCACAATCTCTAACAACAATCTAAACATTTGTTCTTATACTCAGAGATAGGTGTTGTCTTCAGTCTTCATTAGGTAAATTTCTCTTTGTGACAGAATGAGGCCACTACAGAAAACTATTCCCAATCAAAATGCAGTTGCAGAGCCTAGTCCCAATGAATAGTTTCGTATACACAACAGTCTATTACTAAAGGCTCAGGGAACATTGCTGAATAGGGGATGGCAAAATTGTAAGAGCCAGAGGATCAGGGTGTTTTGATACTGTCTTCTACTGCTCTGAAAAATTACACCCATAAAATCTCACCAACACGACTGCCCAAACATGGCCTGAACAATGACAACCTGAAAACATATTCCAAAGTGGACATGAAAAAGCCCATTAGCCTCAACTCCACAGGCAACTGAAAGCTACAGAGGGCAGGAGAAACAGCCTTCCCCAGGTGTAGCAATGAGGGGCTT
>PVIU01018138.1:16500-39910 GCA_004026605.1 Ondatra zibethicus
CGTTCCCGGCGCCGGGCCCCTTGTGCCATCCGGCTCCCGGTGTGTACCCGAAATAATTACACGGAAACTGTATTCATTTAAATACTGCCTGGCCCATTATCTCCAGCCCCTTATTGGCTAACTCTCACATATTATTTTAGCCCATCTCCATTAATGTGTATCGCCACTTGAGTTGTGGCTTACCGGCATGAGTCTAACCTGTGTCCATCTTGTGCTGGAGAAGCATGGCGTCTCCTACACTGCCTTCTCTCTCACAGCATTCCCTTCTATCTACTCCGCCCACCTAAGGGCTGTCCTACCAAAAGGCCAAGGCAGTTTTCTTTATTTAACCAATGAGGGCAATATACTAACAGAAGACCCTCCTACACCACCCAGGAAAGAGCACACCAGCTGGTTAACCGATTTCAAATGATCATCCCTAAAAACAAACATATAGGTAGTATTATAGAGACCAAGTAGGTTATATTTAGGAACACACACACACACACACACACACACACACATATATATAATATATATATATGCATACAATAACAAGTAATGTAAAACTGGCTATGAATTTGAAAAAGGGCAAGGAGGGTATATAGGAAAGTTTAGAAGGAAGAAACAAAAGGGATGAATGTTTTAATTATACTACAATCTCAAAACTAAAAAAATGAATAAGGAAAATTATGATACATATTTAATAATAGCATAATTAATTTTCTAATTTACTCTGGAAATTAATTCCTTTAGAATACATGTTTTATAGAGGGTTAAAGGTGGACAATATTCCACAGTGGCAAATGTATCTAATTTGGCTATTTATTGTTGTGTTAAGAAAGGTATTAAAAATGACAGGGGTAGGAGTTCAGCTTTGTAATATAAATACGTTAAATTAATCTGTAGCCCAACATTTCTTTTCCTCTTTTGTTCAATTTTATTAAAATAAGCACAATAACAAATTGAATATCCAAGGGAGAAAAGCACCTGGAGATGCTTGTAAACACAGGATCCTAAACATTCCTGGGCAAACCTCCTGTTGTTTCTCTTTCTTCTTTATCTTTTTCTGGCTCTAATGACAAAAGAAACCTAGAGTCTATCACAAATATTTGATTCATTTGCAACAATATAAAATGATAGATGATAGCACTGGAAATTGAGGTTGATTCTAAAGGAATACAAATCAAAATAATATTCTGGTTGGACATTTAAAAATTTATTACCTAACACTGAGGCAGTAAGGAAATTCTCGATCTGCCTTATAAGAAGTCTGTCCACCTGGTCTTCCCAGCCTCTATGCTGTCTCTCCAAAATTCATCCCTCATGACATTTATTCAGGGATTTTATTGAAATTGGTGTGTTCCATCTCTTCTGGGTATGTTATTTTTTGATACGGTCTGTTGAAGATAACAATACATTTTATGGCAAAGGAAGTTGTCATGAAAGGCTCATAAGATACAAATTTCTTCTAAACAAAAAATATCTAAACTTATTTTAAAACCATGATATTCCAGCATCTTCAAGGTTGCACTTCCAAGCCTGACTGTGTGAGGAGGGGCATCAGGATCCTGAAACACAGAGGTCAGTCCCTCATGTGGCTAGCTGACTTGGCTTCAGCAATCTGTGAATGAGTGATACTGGCACTCACATTTTTATTGGAAGGGACATGCAGGGAAGAAACAGAGAATGGTGTACAGGTGCAATACAAATGAAACCACAGAGAGAAATCAAGCCCCAAAGACAAAAATGATTGAAGTGGTGTTTCTTGATTGAAACGTCAGTGTTCTTAGGGAGGAAAAATAGTGTGAAAGTCTGTGGCGTGGCCACTTATTTTTCCATATTTAATTTTGTTAAGCACTCTGTGAGATGCATGTCAGCACTCCCTTTGACAAATGACAGAACGGAGTCAGGAAATCAGTGATGGATGCTATACAGTCAATACCATCAGAGTCAAGATGTGAAGCACAATCTTTCCATTAGTTATATTCATTCTTTCCCAAAGTTATTCCTAATCTTAATACCAATCTCTATCCATTGCTTAGCATCAGTTCCAATCTATGTCCTCTCTTAGTCCATAGTTCAGAAAGGCAGCATGAATAACCCAGAGGACTTAATGATAACTAATTTAGTAAGAACACAAAATAACTGTGTAGCTTCCATTACTATTGTCAGAAATCATTACAGTATCCCCAGGGAGACAGCCTTCTTTCAGTGTAAATAATAGAAATTATGAGCATAACTTGAATTAAATAATTCTTTGGTGATAAAGAGTCAAAACCCACATTCATAGGAAACAGAAGAGTTCAGATGCTAGAGTACAAGGATTCACTGTGCTCTATTATATGTATATGCATATATATAGTGTGTGTGTGTTTATACATTCTGCCCAACCAAAGACATTCCTACTTTGAACTATTATAACCATGAAATTCTTAACAATGTAATTTTGCTGTCATATATGTATTAAAAGTAGAACAATGGATGTATAGTAATATAAATTCCAGGTTCTGTCAATATTGCTCCTATTCTTTGTTATCAGTACTCATGATTCTTATCAAACATATGCGATGCTATTTATCAGGAAAATGACATTCTGCAGGAGAACTGAACAATTTCTTTCAAGTTAGTGTGAAATATTTCATCAAATACTCTTAAATCTGATGTTTGAATATATTTTATTTCCTTCAGACATTAGGAAATAGTGCAGTAGGACACTAGATCATGATTAAAAGATTTAGAGAGAAGGAATGAACATGTGAAAATTACGGGAATGTTAATCTATGTTGCAGTTTTACCTAAAGATTCTAGGAATGCAAGCACTTTTCACTTCTCCTGAGTAATGAATATGAGTGTGAAAACCACACAGATGGGATCCACACTGGGTTGTAGGAGAAGGTGGCCTTCAGAAAAGCAATCTGAATTACAATAAAGGAAGGGAAGAATCACAGAATTTTACTTGAATAATAATACACAATCAAAGGTATTTAAACACATGTATATTTCCATGTGTAGAGTTGTGTGAGAAAACACTCACGTTAAGTAGTTTCAGAGGAGGAATTGAGAATTATCATGAAATGTTATAAGTGGATGATACAATAAAATGAAAGGAAGTCATAATGATGAAATGAAAATATGTATAGAATATGCTTAACGTTTTTGGAGAACAATAGCAGGAAAATTATTTAGAAGAACTCAAAAATTTATAGCTCTCTATATTCTTTTATATATAATTATTATATTTATTGAAATATAGGAAGTGAGGCTGCTGTTTGTTATTATAATTACCTTTCTCCCTTCCCTCCTCTTTCAAAGCCCTCCCATATACCCCTTCTTGCTCTCTTTCAAATTTGTGTCATCTTTTGTCAATAATAATTATTATATCCATACATGTACATGTATATACATTTTAATTCCTAAATATAACCTGGTCAGACTGTATAAAGCTACTTGTATGTATTCACAGTTGACAATTTGGAATTGGATAGCAATTGGTGTGTTCTTCCCTGGTAAAGATTATTTCTCCTGTTCTCAAAAAGCCTTACTAGTTGCCTATAGTTCCTTGTGTAGCTTTGAGTCCTCATCATACTTCACATAATGTCTCTATATGGGGAAAATTTATCAATAATATAGTGTCAAGGTGTTGGTGGAATTCTTAGAGAAGCATCAAGACTAGCCATCTTCTCATACTTAGAGTGAAGGAAACATTTTATTTGATTTAGGAAAATGCATTTATGCCTTATTATTCTAATAATCTATACTATGAACTCTTATATTATAGACTATATGCTGAATAATCTGAATAAACTTTATTCCAATATTATAATTATCAAAATACCTTTCCTCTTTTATCCAAAGAAGTTAATAATAACCTGGTAAGAAGGACTCTTAAATGGTTACTTTCTCGAGGAATAAAGCTAAATATAAGATATATATATCTCTAAAACGATTTGATCTGTGAGCATTTTATAAAACAGCAATGGGTTCCCTCATTTGGGTTTATGATCTCTGTAGTCATTGTTTGTGATAAGATTTACAGTGACAGTCATAAAATACCTTCTGTGGAGCAGATTTTGTATCTAATAGAAAGTAGGTGGCTAAGCCCATAACTATGGTGCCACTATTGTACCAGTGGGTCTTAGCATCTGCTTTGGACAAACAATTGCAATAGAAGTAGACTCTGTAGTTATTGATGTCTTTAACAATTTTTCATTTAATAGTTCACTGCTTCTAGGAGCAGCATTGTCCACCCATGCAGGGTAATTTTAAAATTAGCTTACAAATTTGTGGATTTCCATAGGCTTCTTCATATACCCTTAGTTTTGACTAACTCACCCCCCTACCTTCTCCTTTCTCAAATTCCCCATCCCACATAAACATCTAGCTCTGTATATTCTCTTTTTTCTCCCATGTAACCTGTATTCTACTACCCTTTGATTAAATGTTTCTCTTGAATGGAAAGACTATATGTTCCCATATATCCTATTCACATACCTTTCAATTTCTATTGGTATGAACTTTAGCCAGAGAAACTTTTTTTTTCCAGTGGATTGATTCAGAGACTCAGACCTGGTCAAAGAACCTGGCATAATCACACTGAGTACTCATTTGTGAATGGGTCACCTGTATCAAACTCCCATCTTCTCCAAGAACTTCCTGTGAGAGGTAAAAGAAAGAAAGTAAAGGCTTGAGAATGGTAAGAAAAATTGTGAAATTCTGGATGATGGACGTGACATGTTCATTGTAAACACTCACAGAAGCTGTGGTTACAAGCACAAGATCTACACTGATTTTTTTTTCTTGACAAAACATAAGGAGGATTTATTTTGGCTCACAGTTTAAGAAGCAATGCAGTCCATCAAGACAAGGAAGACATGGCAGCAGAGATAAAAGACAACTGATCACACTGCATATCGACACTGACCCACTTATTCCAGCAAGGTTTCATGCGTTAAAGGTGCTCCAACTTTCTCAAATAGCACCACCAGTTGGAGACCAAATGTAGTTCTATGAAGGATGCTTTGGATGTTTTATATTCAAACCACAACACTTGACAAGATACCAATACATAATAGATGCTAATTGGATAGATAGCTAATGCAATCAGAGACTCGGACCTTGTTCTAGTCATTTTACTCCAGTGTCATTTTAAGCATCCCCAGGCTAGGCTGTAATTTGCTATGCAGCCCAAGATGGCTTATATTAATGATCTTTCTTCATCAAACTCTTAAGTGATAGCATCTCTCTCTCCCTCTCTCTCTCTGCAACAGTGTTTTGTTTCATTACAGACTCAGAAACAATGAAGCTGAAACCTCTGAAATTTTAAGTGGAAATGTTCTCCTCTAAGATCATTTCTCAGGTATTAGTGAGAGTAACATAACAGAAATTTTATTAACATAGCCTTTTATTTGTTTTAATTCTACTCTTAATCTCTTATTATGTTTTGATAAAGCTTATCACTAACATTTAATTTCAAGTTGGGAAATTCATTTTGAAAACCAGTTAACAACTTACCACTTAAGATTAAAAACATTCATTTCTGAATATGTTGTTTGAATTTTAAGGTTGTTTCTTTTGAATAACATGACAAAGGAGATATTTAAAATAATGAAATTAACTCTATACTATTTATATCATGTTTAACTACAAAAAGAGTTTGGTGAAATTAATTATAACTATTGCTTAATGAGTTTTAATTTTAATCTAGCTCTGATCATAAGAAACAAAGACAAGTTGATAAATTTGAACAACTGCTAAACCTTTCAACCTGTTAACCCTTGAGTTAATTGTCTCTAATACTATATGAGTGTAACAACCAATGTAGTAGGAATTACACTGTCATAATAAATTTACATTTTCTTCCTTTCCTATGATGAAAACATATGCTTTTGGTTAGTAGGGTTCTCCTGAGAAGTCTGAAACCATGTATCAAAATGTTATACAAAATCTATATTCTTTTAATTTATCCAAAATGAATAGGAATCAAATTTTTAATAAAAGACTATCAGCAAGGCTGACAATTACTAAACTCAAAACTTTATCTCTTACCACATGAAAAAAATAGTATTAAGCAAAGCAAATAAGAAACTATCAATTGACAATATGATCACTGATAGAGCAATATTTACAGAAACCAACCAAATATGCCATAGAAGCCACATTCATACTGATGAGAAATTCTGTAGTTCTATTTGCCTATTTCCCAGTCTCTAAGCTGTGCAATGCTTCATAATTGGAAAGAAGTGGCCACATTTCCAGTCTCCTGTCTTAGGACAAAAAAAGACATACAATAAAATATAAATTCTGAGGCCACAAAATTCGTTGCCTGAATTGAAAATTTCATTAGAGATGTTGAACAGTGGTAGAAAACAAGCAATAAACGTGAATGCAAACAATGAAC
Organism: Ondatra zibethicus; assembly: GCA_004026605.1. Taxonomy (NCBI): domain Eukaryota; kingdom Metazoa; phylum Chordata; class Mammalia; order Rodentia; family Cricetidae; genus Ondatra; species Ondatra zibethicus. The sequence continues at coordinate 22,880 of PVIU01018138.1, forward strand.
ATGAATAAGAGCTGATGTAGTCTAGGGAGTAAAAATAGGAAATAAAAAAGGGCGAACAGAGTAGAGCACATGAGACTTATGGGGCATGGTGAAGCCAAACAACATAGACATTCTGGAGGAAGAGAGGAAAGGAGAGTAAGATTATATGAAGAAATGATGGTTGTAAAGCTTGCAAACTGAAGAAGATTCATGAATATATGATTCTATGAATGTTAACAAAGTCCAAATAAAAGGCAAACAAAGAGACACACACTGAGACATTGTCACAAAGCAAAGTCAGAGAGCAAAACTCGGCCAAGGGTTTCTCAGGGAGACGATCTGCACGTTTCTAACCAGAAATCTGAACAGAAGTCCTGCTTCCTGTGGGCAGCACCCTGCTATATTTATCATGATAAAGAAAGAGCAAACACAATCTGCCCACCTAAAAGTTCATATTTCTCACAATTTTCTAAAAACAAAAGCAAAATGAAGGCATTCCTAAACAAACTGAGGAAGCTGACTGCCCCTTGACGTTCTTCCGAGATATGTAAACAGGAGTCTTTTCAAACCTCGGTAAAGATATTCTGGATGGTAACTCATAGCCGTATGAAAACACAAGGCAAAGGAAGCGCGTGGGCAAAGACAAATAACAGAATTATTAGAATTCGTTTTGCATTTCACTTACTATTTTTCATAAGATGAAATGTACAAATTAAAATAATTGTATCTGTTTAAAATAATTTATAGTATATAAATATGCTTATATCAATGCCATAAATCAGGAAGGAAAAAATAAATGAGTAAAATTTTCATACATAATTAAAGATAAACTCATATATGGAGACGATAGTTGTACAAAAATAGCAACGTATTTAACCCTTTAGAACCAGATACTTAACAATCAAGAAAATGACATCTGCTAGATAAATGCATTAAGGTAATACCAAATATTTTTATGGCTTTATTGAAATTATGCCACATGACAGCCTAACATCAAATTAGGCATACTAAAATTGTCTCAACAGCATGGACCTGAAGTTCTAACGCTGTGGAAATTAATGACACTGGGAACAAATGAAGCATCCACGCAGACTCTGGAGAAACGTCTAGGCAAGTGTTGGAGCTGTCATGCTTGCTGTACGGGTGAGAACCCCAGCCCTCTGTAAAATCATGTGCCCTCTGGAGCATTTTCATGCCCGTTACCCATTTGCTCTCATAGTTTCAAATGGTTGAACAAATAATTATTTTTCTCAACATAGAAATGGAGTGTGCAATCATTCTCCTTCACCAGGCTCCAGTATCACTAGTCAACTGTGATCCCACTGCTATAAGATTGGTTGGTACCCAGTGAGATAAGAAAATGTCGACAGATCACCAGGCATCAATTAGCTAGTGGAAAAAATTTGAAGTTGGATAAATGAGAAATGTTGAATTTTAAGTTGAAGAAATTGCAAGGCTTGTATTTATTTAATGGCCTCAATTTGTGTATAACCTATGCCAAATAAAACTTTGAATTTCTTTAGACTGAATGTGTATTTTTCACATGTGAATAAAGCCACTATATTTCCTGTTTCTTTTCATTGCAGAGAGAATGTCGGGTTATTAAACTTATTTATTTCTACATTTTAACCTTTCATTTTATGTGTTATGAATGTCTAGTATGCATGTATGTCTGTGTACCATGTTTATACAATGCATGGCATGTGGAGGCCTGAGAAGGCATGGATTTCCTGGAACCAGAGTCACAGGTTGCTGTGAGTGCCCAGTGTGTTGGGAAACAAAACCAGGTTCTCTGGAAGACAGGGCTGTACTGCTATCCACTGATGCTTCTCTGTAGGCCCTAATTAAGACTTATTAAGTGAAAGTTAGAAGGAACTACTGAATCGTGGCGCTTCAAGGGGTAAATTTCCTCAGCCATACTTCTCAACATAACAGATACAGAAACTATGATGGACAATTGTTGTATAAGTCATTGAGCAAAAGAAACTTAATTAAAAAGAAAAATCATCTTTTCCACTTGATGTTTCAGCATTTTGTGACTGTGTTCATGTATTGACAATTGTCCCATATGGATAGCCTTTGTTTGAGGATAACACACATTATTAATATTGGTTAAGAGAAGTAAGAAAATCTGGAGCTGGGGAGACAGCTCAGTTAGTAAATGAACTCATAAGGACTTGATTTCTAGAACTCAAATTAGAAAGCTGAGTATGGACTCCTGCCAGGGAAGCAAGTAAGTTAACTGGACATCTTCACTTCTCCTCCTGCTCCTCCAGATCCAGTCTCCTAGTCTCATCCCCAGCTCTGCAGCAGAACACTGCTGTGCTCCTCATTTCCTCTCAGACCCCTTCTCAAACAGATCAGGAAGACCTTCTGCTCCAACCTTCCTTCTCCCAAACCATATCACTCTCCCACCCTCCAAAATCAGTAGGTATTCCTTGGGAACACAGCAGCTGAGTAGGTCAGGGAAACATGCAAATTAACTGAAGACCTTTACTACACTTTCATTTTCTCCAAATCCAGGTTAATCCCTAGCCCTGCGAAGGAACACTGGCTGTGGTCTTCCTTCTCCCTGTGACCACATCTCCTATGGACCCATAGTAAAAGTGGCCAACCTTCCCAAAGTTATTTACAGTTTGAATGTGATGCCTATTAAAATTCCAGCACAATTCTTCACGGATTTTGAAAGAACAATTCTCAGTTTCAAATGGAAACTCATGCGCGCACACACACACACACACAGAGCTAAAATAATCTTTAACAATAAAGAAACTGGTAGAAGTACCATTCTTACAGACTTCAAGTTGTACTAAAGAGTTATAATAATAAAAACAGCCGTATTAAACAGTAGAATTGAACTAAAGACATAACCGTAGAATTGAATGAAAACATAAATCCACATAAACATGGGCACCTTATTTTTGATAAAGAAGCCAGAAATACACACTAGAAAATTAAACAGCATCTTCAACAAATGCTGCTGCTCAAACCGGATGTTTGCATGTAAAAGAACGCCAATAGATCCATACTTATTGCCCTTCATAAAGCTTCACTTTGAATGGATCTATGACCTCAACATAAAGGCAGATACACTGGACCTGGTAGAAAAGTTAATGGGGAATAGCTTTGAAATTAGTGGCACAGAGGAAGACATTCTGAACAGATCACCATTTGTACGGAAACTAAAATCAGCAATTAAGAAATGGGACCTCATGAACTGAAAAGCTTCTGTATGGGAAAGGCTACTGTCATTTGTACAAATTGGCAGTCTATAGAATGGGAAATGATTTCTATGAATTTCTCATCTGACAGACTAATATCCAATATATATATTATTTTAATATCATATATATATATAATTAGACATCAAAAACCCAAATGACCCAATTAAAAAGGGAGGTACAGATTTAAACAAAGAATTCTCAATGGAGGAATCTCAAATGACTGAGAAACACTTCTTAGCCATGGGGGAAATGCAAATCAAAACTACTTTGAGATTCTGTCTTACACCTATCAGAATGGCTAAGGTCAATAATCCAAGTGAGCGCTCACAATGGTGATGATGTGGAATAAGGAGAACATTTGTCCATTGCTGGTGTGAATTTGTACAGCCACTTTGGAAATTCATGTGGCAGTTTTTCAAAAATATGGCAATTAATCTACATTAAGATCCAGCTATACCTTTCTTGGACTTATAGCTAAAGGATGCTTCATCCTCCCACAAGGATATTTACTCATCCATGTTCATTGATACTGTATTCACAATACCTAGAAACTGGAAACAACTTAGATATCCTTCCCTTAACAGAAGAATGAATAAAGAAAATGTATTATGTTTATACAATGGAACATTACTCAGATATTTAAAAAATGATATTATGAAATTTGTGGGCGAATGGATAGAACTAGGAAAAATATTATTTAATGTTAGGTAACCCAGATCCAAAATAAGATATGTACTCAATTATATGTATAAATATGGCATATACACGAAGATACTACCTGTAGGGGACAGGAAATGGAGGATTGGGTAGGAAGTGGGAGGGGAGGTGGGTTTGAGGAAGAGAATTCAGGGAGAAACAGCTAGAACTGAGGAACATTTGAGGGATGGTATGGAAACCTAGTGCAGTGGAAACATCCTATAATTTATGAGACAATCTTAGTGAACTCTCCAAATAGTAGGAGAGACTGAATTTCAACTGGCCATCTCTTACCACCAAATGAATCTTTGAAAACTGTTACTGGGTTACATCTAATTGAGCTGTTGCCTAAAGAGATCCCATGGAAATTCCCAAACAACCAGACTATTGCCAACACCATATGTTGCTCTCCACAAACTGACAGAAAAGCCCATAGCTGAAGGCAACACCCTTAGAACTCATTGATCGTGAAGAGGGTGATCTGGTGTCCATCTAGAACCTTCACTCTACAGTCTGGTGTCTTCGGTATGGGAAGGTACTCTGAAAGTTATCAAAGAAACACATAAACACCAAGCTGGACACTAACTCTTTGATCTACAATGGTATGCCACCAAGAAAAGCCAATGCAATAGTATCATATAGCAATGTCTGATTTGACACACGATGGAGCCTGTACCTGACACTGCTTGAATAACCAAGAACTAGATACTAGATAGCTCCTAGACCTAGGGTAAAGCCAAAGAACAGTGGTCAAAAAAAAATTAGTGACAAAATGATTCCTAATGATATTCTGCTATACTCATAAATAAATGCCCTATTCATGCATCATAAGAGAAGCTTCCTCCTGTGGTGGATGGGAACAAATACAGAGACCCATAGATAGATATTATACAGAGAAAAAGAAGACCTTGGAACACACAGCTCTAAATGGGATGTCTCCATCAAATCCCTCCCTTCAAAGCTCAGGGAGCCCCATGGATGGAGAGGCAGAAAGAGTGTAAGAACCAGAGGCTATGGAGGACACCAGGAGAACAAGGCCTTGTGAATCAACTGACCAAAGCTCACATGAACTCACAGAAACTGAAACTACGAAGATAGGGTCTGCACCAGGTTTTCTGCGTGTATATTATAGCTTTCAGCTTAGCAGTTTTCAGTGCCTCCTCTTTGGATCTTTTCTTTTATTGGTTTGCCTTGTGCTGTGGTTTGATGTGATACTTTTTGTTTTATCTTATGATATTTCATTTTGCTGAGTTTTGTTGTTATCTTTTAGAAGCCTGTTCTTTCCTAATGAGAGACAGAAATGGAGTGAGTCCAGATGGGAGTGAAGGTGGGATGGGAATTGAGAGGAGTAGAGGGAGGGGAAACTGTAATCAGGATATATTATCTGAGCAGATAATCTATTTCCAATAAAAAATTAAATGTAAATGCAATGAAAACTGTATGTGATAGTACAAGCTGACAATCCTAATGTTGAGGAAACAGAAACAGCAGGCTCGCCTGGGTTCTGAAGTCCAAAACTATGAGTGAGCTTATTTTGGTTGGCTATCTACTGCTACCCATGGAACCTGCCTTCAAGTGCAGTTTGTATAGACTGTAACTGCCTTGGAGAAAACTTATTATTCCTTTGTGAAAAGTTCTTAGTTGAAGATAGCTTCTGGGTTAGGGATGGGAGCTTGTGTCCACTTTCCCGGCCCTCTCTGGGACTCCATCTGGTGCAGGCTCTGTGCATGCGCCTACAATTTATGTGAGATCATATGTATGCCAGTCCTGCTGTATTTAGAAGTCATTGTCTTCTTGGTTTCCTCTGTTTCCTCTGGCTCTTTCAGTGTTTCTTCCTTCTCTTCCAAAGGGTTTCCTGAGACCTGGGGGGGAGGATTTGATGGAGACCTCCTATTTAGAGCGTTATGTTTTTCCAAGCTCTCTCTCTCTCCATAATGTCTGGCTGTGAACTCTGTATTTATTACCTTTTCCTTTAGGAGGAAGTTTCTCTGATAATGACTAAGTGTAAATAAATTTTCATCTTTATCTTAAGCCTCTTGCAGCCTATACATGTGTGTATGCATTTGTGTATGTATGTGTGTGAAGTATGTGTGTAGCAGAGCATCCACTGAAACATAATTCCAGCCTACGTATATCATTTTCTACATATAAGGCAAATATAAAGCAATGATAAACAGGTTAAACTTAAAAAACAAAACAAAACAAAAAGTGTGTTTTCCTAACATCTTATACAATAACAGGAGACATTCAATCAACATCATTTAGAGGAAAAACAAAATCTTAATAATACCTACCCATAACCATAAACTATTTATGAACACATGTGCAGTAATACTTTAACACAGTATTAAAATACTTATTAATAAAATAGTACATGTAAACACTTGAGCAATCTCAGAAAAACCAAGAAAGTCACAAAATAGCAAAGAAAATTCTCACTGCCTCTTCAGTCTGTGTTTACTTGTGCACACAAGTGCTGAAGTTTCCTTTGGTTGTTTTGAAATGAACAAGAAAGATTTCTTTTCAGGCCTCCTTCGTGTAGTGGGGAAAAGTTCATTTCAGAGAAAGCCAAGAGCCACTTCTATGTTTTAAAAGGATACCCAAGTCCGCAGCATTTGGAAACTGACAAGGCTTGGTCTTCTTAACACAGCCTAACTTTTCTTTAAATGATAAAACCATATAAAAAAAGAAAAGAAAAAGCAATCAAAACTCCTTGAGAAAGCCAACAACTCATCTCAAATTTTAGAAGTCATATGTAGGAATTTAGAAGTCATTCCTATAGACTCTCGCTACCTGTCAGTTGGTTGAAGCTGCTCTTTCCAGGAAAGCTGTCCTTGTAACTTTCCTTGCATTGGCTTCATTTTAACAATTTGGAATTCAGTTGTTTCTCCCTAGGTGGAATTCCTGTTGTGTGTTAAGGAACAACAGGAGTAGACATGAGAAGCTCATGGCAGGACTCATCATCAGACTTACTGGGATTCCTCTGTCAGGGCTGACCACTTTGCTCCATGGTCTACAGACTGTTGTCTGCCATTTGCTGACAACATCATAAGGAATATTGATTTTGAGAGAAAGCTTTAGAAACATTCCTAAAAAATGCACTGCAGTTATTTTCTATTTGTGCGATAACAATGATGAGAATTAAAAGTGAATGTTTATACCTCCTGCTTGCGAATCTTCTCACATCTCTTGCAAATGCTCTTCAGTAATCTCACAAAAACACTCAGTCTGCAAAGGATAAAAAATATACTGACCCTGAACTACAGAAAGTCTGAGAAGCTCAGAACAATAAGATATCCAGTGAGCCAGCTAACCTCTCGGGACTGCAGCTTCCCTATCTCTGAAAACTGAAAGAACGAATCCCACCCTGTTTTCTTATCAGCCTGTGAATACTAGACGCATTTACATATTTATAAGCCATTCATAAGTTATAGGACTGCATATAAACACACAAGCAGCATATTCTAAGTAATAATAAGTAGTGTGGCATCTCAGTTCAAAGGCTTAGTAGATCTTAACTAATCCAAAATGTTGGCTTCATAAATCAATGTAAGAGCAGAAACTGCCACGAAAAAGAAGTGGATCAGAAAGCTCCCAGGAAATACAGGGATTCGAAGGCAATTCGCTGACATGTTGACAGTGCAGTTTCTCCATCTACTAATGCAAGGGTCATTATATCTACCACATTTCAGTGTCTAGTGACAGGTAAGCAAAGCAATGCAGTAAAGTATCTTGGGTGTATTACTTGGCTTTGTGGAAAATGCTCAGTATGCGCTAACCTGCTGTCTTTAAATTCATCTCACATGCAGCAGAAGCTACTAGAGTGTTGGCATGCCATTTCTTGGTTGACACTTAAGAAATCTAACCAGGCAAGTAAAATCCCTGCTATAAAATGAAGAAACTAAATATCAATAAATGCAACATTTTCCCATGATCACATCACTACTTCAAGTCCTTGTCAATTTATAAGAACTTTTTACTTTTCCTACACAAAACTTACTCCCCCCCACACACACCCAGGGAAGACAGAACTTTATCAAGGAACAAGAAGCAAAATGATACGTAATCCTATTCATATGCAGAATTTAGAAAGACTGAACCAATAGTACCAGAATGTAGAACAGATTCGTGAGGGTTCAGGGCATTGGGAAGGAGGAATTTTAGAGGAGAAACTGATTAAAGGGAACACAATTTCAGTGAGAGTAATGTCTTCCAAATCACAAGAACAGATTCACAGGCAAAATCTTAGAAGCATTGCCACTTCTAAAATCAATATACCATGGGACTTTTTGCATTAGAAACAAGCAAGCAACCAAAGCAAAGAAACAAAAAGAGGACCAACAGAAGTCAGGATGTGGAGAAGAGGAAGCATGCAGTCACATTTATCCACTTACCAATTTCAACCGCGCTCCTCATGCTGGTGGTGACCACCTGTGCTCTTTGCCTTAGAGACTTCTTAAAATAATTCTCTTACTACACTGCAGGAAAAAAATGGAAGAAAAAGGAAAATGAAATGATGCCTCAATCTTTGGAGTTCCCATACCTTTTACTGGTTTCATAAATTTTAAAAACAATAGTAGAGATTAACCTACTTTGTGGGTTTGGTATTTTCTATGTTGAAGGCATATTTTGAAATCATATTTATTCATAAAATGGATTTACACTTATCTCTATCACCAAGGTATATATTAGTTTTTTATGACTTTGAAGAATAAGGCAAGGACACCAGAAATGTAATACCAACCTGAGCTACCATGTTTACACATCTTTTTCTTTATTGTTTTTATCTCGCAATACATTTTTCTCCTCTTCCCCCCTTCTACCCTCTTCTGTTACCTCACACTCCCACTTTACTCAGGAGATCTAGGATATTTCTCCTTCACATGTAGATCCATGTATGTCTCTTTTAGGGTCTTCTTTGTTGTCTAGGTTCTCTGGGGTTGTGGACTGTAGGCTGGTTTTTCTTTGCTTTATGTCTAAAAGTCACTTATAAGTGAGTACATATTTGTAGAAGGAGATAGCATATTTGTTGCCACTGCCCGGAACCAAAATATTCACACAAAAAACTATATTATTAAGTCACTGCTTGGCCCATTAGCTCTAACTTCTTATTGGCTAACTCTTACATCTTAATTTAACCCATTTCCATTAATATGTGTATTGCCAAGTGGCAGTGGCTTACCAGGTAAATTTCCCAACTTCTGTCTCTGGCTGTGGATCCATGGCTTCTCTCTGACTCTTCCCTTCTTTCTCCCAGGATTCTATTTAGTTTTCCCCACCTCGCTCTGTTCCCCTATATCTATGCTATAGGCTCAAAGCAGTTCCTTTATTAGCCAAGGATATTCACAGCATACAGAGGGGAATCTCACATCACATATTACATTTGTCTTTCTGGGTCTGGGTTACCTCATTCAATATGGTTTTCTCTAGAGCCATCCATTTGTCTGCAGATTTCAAGATATCATTATTTTTTACCACTGAATGGTAAAATGTACCACATTTTCTTTATCCAGTCTTCAGTTGAGGGGCATCTAGGTTGTTTCCAGGTTGTGACTATTAGGAATAAGGCTGCGCTGTACATAGCTGACCACATGTCCTTGTGGTATGATTGAGTATCCTTTGGGTATATACCCAAAGGTGGCATTGCTTGGTCTTGAGGTAGCTTGTTTCCTAGTATCTTGAGAAATCACCGTACTGAATTCCAAAACAGCTGTATAAGTTTCCACTCCTACCAGCAATGAAAGAGTGTTCCTCTTATCCCACATCCTCTCCAGCATAAGCTGTCATCACTGTTTTTGTTCTTGGCCATTCTGACAATTGTAAGATGGAATCTCAATGTTGTTTCAATTTGCATTTCTCTGATGACTAAGTGCCTTTCAGTCATTTGAGATTCATTTGTTGAGGGTTCTGTTTAAGTCTGTACCCCATTTTTTAAATTGGATTATTTGTTCTTTTTGATGTCAAGTTTCTTGAGTTTGTTGTATATTTTGAAGATCAGTACTTTTTCTGATATGGGGTTGGTGAAGATCTTTTTCCATTCTGTCAGATGTTTTATGGAGGCAGAGTCATACTACTTAGCCCTAGCTCTCCTTGAAGATATGTAGACCATGCTAGCTTCAAACTCAGAAACATCCAGACTCTGCCTTCATACTGCTGAGACTAAAAATATGAAAAGGATGCCATCACCATTCTCCCCCTATGTATACTGCTGCACTATTCCCAGAGTACATGATAACTACTGAACCATGCTATTCACATGTGTTTATAAAATCAGATCTGGGGGAAATTTTTAGAGTTCCTTCAAATGCAGCATGTCAATTATCACATTGAATTACTATTGTCTACTTTAATAGGTTATGCAATGTCATAATTTCATGTGAGATTAATTAGTACCTATAAGCATTTTCTATTGTCATTATTGTATGTATTCAAAATCTCATCAAGAAATTTTAACAACACAGGAAAGATACAGTCTAATCAATAGGCTAATATGATTCATCTTTTTTTAATACTCCAGAGACTCAGCTTATCATTTCATATCTTTTTCTGCAAATTCAAATGTTATCTGAAGCCATTTCTTTGAAAGGAAACATACAGGTGGCCTATACCACAACACCTTAGCTTTGGGAATCTATTGTTCTGAAAAATGTTTTCTTTCCAAGAGCATATGCAAAAACATTTAGAGAACTCATGATGCAAGTATAGGAATAAAAACAAAAATTGAAAAAATTTTAGACTAGAACAAATGGAAAAATATGAACTGTATATAACCATGTGTATATGTGTCACAAATATGAAGTGGGACCCCTTTCTATAAGGAAGAATCTAAGAGTTTTCATGCCCTGGAATATTATCTTACAGGAGTAATTTACCTTTTGTCCAGTTCTTTAGAGTTCATCTTTTTTTCTACCTAGTCTCTTTCTCAAATGTTTCTTTGCTTCTTATCCACTTTTCTAAACTTAATCTCATTTATTTATTTTAGTACCAACTTCTTCTTTCAGGCTTTGATGACCTTCAGTAATGTACCATTTGATAGACAGCAGCTAGACTTCCTAAGCAATTCACCTATTTCACCTGCGTCAACAGCACCACTGCCTCCTTTTCATACAGGAGTCCCTCCATCAGTTCTACCAGATTAGATCTTTAAATCAGAGTTAGAATCATGTTAGTCTATTACTAAAATTGTTACAGGCTCTGAAATAAAAGATGTAGGGAACTGAGCTCTGGTTTCTAACAAAGCCTAAGCTTGATGTATTCCACTGTCTTTGATCCACCTTTTTGTTGTCATTTGTTAGGGGTTTTATGAGAATTAAGATGGCTTTTTCGCATAGGTCGTATCATCATTTGTCGGGATCTCCACAACTAAGGAAATCGTGCTGTTACTCCTATCCCCACAGCAAAGGACTCTCTGGAGATAAAGTGCTTTTTTGTGTACTGCAGGCACTTTGAAAATAGATTGTATCAAACTAAATGAGTTCCAGTATAAATAAAGAGCCTAAGACATTGCAGACGGCACTCAGGAAGATATTGGTGTGACAGCTAGAAAGATGCAGTGTGACCCTCTGCAATTGATGCTTTGTATAGAGTGTAAAGTCTAATAAAATGAGCTCCATCATGGAACCAGTGTGCTCAATGAAATCTGTATTAAGCTTAAATATGAGCTCTGACTGCTGCTTTTGTAAAAGGAGGAGAAAGATAAAAGAACAAACTGTAACTTGAATCAGATTCATGACACAAAGAACCCCGGTGTAATATGTAGTTTCTATTCTAATCAAAGTGAGAAGTGAAAGAATACTTATATTATATATGTTGCCTTGCTGTGACACTATATCAAATACACCAAAATATGGCTTTATTTATTCTAAAACCTCTGGCATAAGTTACACTTTGATTCATTTTTTAGCACTTTCATCAGTGTAGCTCATTAAATTGTGCTTTATTGTATCAGCTGCCCTGAATATACACTGTTACCCTGAAAAGATAGTAGGGTAAGGGGTTATTTTAAATGCATTCTATTTTCCCCCATAGATCAATGCAGACAAGTTTTCCAGAGAACTTTTTCTACTGCTATAGGAAAAGCTTGAGAATTTGGTAAGGGAGATATGGCAGAAGTGAAGCCACCTGAAGATAATAGACTCGGTTTGCAGTGTAGCCTGTGCACTTAACCAGGTGCCTTGGCACAAGCAGTAGATTGTAGCAGCATGGTCATCCCCAAAACACTCTTCACCTGAGTGTGCTAAGTGAGGATTGCTCATTGAAGTTTGATTGCCATCTGTTGGGTAATTGTTTAGTGACAGAGATAATAACACAGCCTTCAAGTCCTGAATGGCATAGGTAATCCCTTATGTTCCCTTCTCACTATATGATTTTGGTTTGACAAGGTGGTATACACTGAAACTCTCTTGGCACCAACTGATCTGAACGAGCAGCTCTGACAGTTGGACAAATTGTCACACCTTGGTCCAATAATTGTTCTCTATAGCTACTACTATATAACTGACAGCCCTCCAATTCACTGAATGAAGATTTCATGGCCCCACCAAGACACACAGCATCCTTCAGCCTCACCAACATCAACATCTTGAACATACAATGATATAGCTGTGTTCTTTATGTTAGCTGGTAGAAATCTCACTCTTCTGGTTACCTTCTTTTGGATACACTTCAATTTATCAATGTGTTCTTTGAAAATATACATGAGACAACTTTTCTAAAACTCCAGCACAAACAGAACATCATAAGATAAATGGAAAATTGGTCTGGTTTGTAAAGAATAATGAGGCCTAAAGTGAAAATTACTTTTATTTCACAAAACTAGGCAGAAAAAGAACTAAGTGAAAAATCTATTAACATTTTAGTGGATTAAAACTGAAGTCTCAGAAGCTCCATGGGAGTGGGAGTGGATCCAGTTCAGGGATATTGATTGACCAGGACTGAGCCAGCGACCTGGGCCAGAGCACACCTGAGACAGGGAACTCCACAGGAACAGGTACAGGGGAGCAACCGCTGAGCGAGTGAGCCAGAGCCAGAGACCACTAAGGATCTGGACATGAATCTGGGACCTTCAAGGGAGTAGACCTAAGCCAGGACCTCTGTGGGTCTGGGTGTGAGTCTTGGACTTCCGAGGAACTAGGCCTGAGCAGGTCCTCTGCAGGTCTGGGCATGAATCTGGGACCTCTGAGATAGTAGGCAGGAACCAGAGATGTCTGTGAGGCCAGGCATGTGTTTGGGACCTCAAAGGGAGTAGGCTTGAGCCAGGACCTCCGTGGGTCCGGGCATTGGTCTGGTACATCAAAGGGAATAGGCAGGAACCAGAAACCTCTGCAGGTTCGAACCTGAGTTTGGAACTCTGAGGGAGTAAGCCTGAGCCAGATCCTCTGTGGGACTGGGCATACCTGGGACAGACAGGAATAGACAGGAACCAGAGACCTTTGCAGGACGAACTCTAAGCCAGGGACCTCTGCAGAAGCGGATCCAGACCAGATTTACAGAAACAGGTCTAAGCTGACAACATAGGCTAGAGCAGGCCTGAGACAGAAAACTCCAAGGGAGTGGAGCAAACCCTGGAAGCACTGAGCGACCTCCAGGAACACAGAGTGACCATAGAGGTAACTAGAACCATGGCAGTGACTGTACCATGAAGAACAACCTTCTGAGTTTTGGATCCACTGGCACCTAGAAGATTAATCAATAGAATCACAGACATCCTCAACCACACCTATTAGAGGAAAAGATGAGTAGAAAAGGTAAGAACACATGCAACACCACAAAGAGCAACACGACACCAGTAAGACCTAAAGACTCTACAACAGCAACACTTGAACAACCAAATATAGATGAAGCAGAAGAAAATGACCTACAAAATAACTTCAGGAGAATGTTCGAAACCCTTTCAAAGGAAATGAGAAATTCCCTCAAAGAAATGGAGGAAAAGACAAACAAAAAATTGGAAGACATCAGAAAAATCCCTTAAAGAAAACCAAGAAAAAGCAATCAAATATATAAAAGAAACTATTCAAGACTTGAAAACTGAAATAGAGACAATAAAGAAAACACAAGCTGAGGGAATTATAAAAACAGAAATTATGAGAAATTGATCAGGAACCACAAATGCAACCATAAACAGCAGAATAAAAGAAATGGAAGAAAGAATTTCAAGCGCTGAAGATACAATAGAGGAAATAGACTTGTCAGTCAAAGAAAACATTAAATCTAACAAAAGCTTAACCCAAAACATCCAGGAAATATGGGACACCATGAAAAGGCCAAACCTAAGAATAATAGGTATACAAGAAGAAGAAAAAGTTCAACTCAAAAGCACAGAAAATATATTTAACAAAATCAAAGAAGAAAACTTTCCCAACCTAAAGAAAGATATATCTATGAAGATACAAGAAGCTTACAGAACACCAAATAGACTGGATCCAAAAAAAAAGTTCCCTCGCCACATAATAATCAAAACACTAAATATACAGAGTAAAGAAAGAATATTAAGAGCTGCAAAGGGAGGACAAGTAACATATAAAGGTAGACCTATCAGAATCACACCTGACTTCTCAGTGGAGACAATGAAAACCAGAAGATCATGGTCAAGCAAAATTCTTCACAGACCTTCAAAGACTGGTACTCAACTTCATATGGAAAAGCAAAAAACCCAGGATAGCCAAAACATTCCTGTACAATAAAATAACTTCTGGAGACATCACAGTCCCTGACTTCAAACTCTATGACAGAACTACAGTGCTGAAAACAGCCTGGTATTGGCATAAAAGCAGACAGGAGAACCAAAGGAACCGAATCGAGGACCCAGATATTAATCCACATACCTTAGAACACCTGATTTTTGACAAAAAAGCAAAAAATATCAAATGGAAAAAAGAAAGCATATTTAAGAAATGGTGCTGGCATAACTGGATATCAACATATAGAAGAAAGAAAATAGACACATATCTATCATCATGCACAAAACTCAAGTCCAAAAGGATCAAAGACCTCAACATTAAGCCAGCCACACTGAACCTTATAGAAGAGAAAATGGGAAGTATACTTGAACACATTTGCAAAGGAGATCACTTCCTAAATATAACACTAACAGCACAGACACTGAGAGAAACAATTAATAAATGGGACCTCCTAAAACTGAAAAGCTTCTCTAAAGCAAAGGACACAGTCAACAAGATTAAACAACAGCCTACAGAATGGGAAAAGATCTTCACTAACACCACATCAGACAGAGGTCTGATCTCCAAAATATACAAAGAACTCAAGAAATTGGTCATCAAAAGAACAAATAATCCAATTAAAAAAATGGAATACAGACCTAAACAGAGAACTCTCAACAGAGCAATCAAAAATGGCTGAAAGACACTTAAGGAAATGCTCAGCATCCTTAGTCATCAGAGAAATGCAAATCAAAACAACTCTGAGATTCCATCTTACACTGTAAGAATGGCCAAGATCAAAAACACTGATGACAACTTATACTGGAGAGTTTGTAGGGTAAAGGGAGCACTCCTGCATTGCTGGTGGGAATGCAAGCTGGTGCAGCTCCTTTGGATGTCAGTTTCACAATTTCTCAGAAAATTAGGAAACAACCTTCCTCAAGACCCAATAATACCACTTTTAGGTACATATCCAAAGGTTGCTCAATCGTGCCACAAGGACATGTGCTCAACTATATTCATAGCAGCTTTGTTTGTCATAGCCAGAACTTGTAAACAACCTAAATGCCCCTCGACCGAAGAAAGGACATGGAAAATGTGATATGTCTACACAATGGCGTAGAAAAAACACACGACATTTTGAATTTTGTGGGCAAATGGATGGACCTAGAAAACATCATTTTGAGTGAGGTAACTCAGACTCAGAAGGACAATTATCACATGCACTCACTTGTAAGTGGTTTTTAAACATAAAGCAAAGAAAACCAGCCCACAAATCACAATCCCAGAGAACCTAGACAACAAATGAGAATCCTAAGAGAGACATACATAGATCTAATCTATGTGGGAACAAGAAAAAGACAAGATCTCCTGAGAAAATTGGGTGCACAGGGATCTTGGGTTGAAGGGTAGGGGAGAGGCAGGGAGGGCACCAGAGAAAAATGTAAAGTTCAATATAAATCAATAAAAAAAAAACAACTGAAATCTAAGCTTGGTAGTGGTGGTAGTGTGTGTGTGTGTGTGTGTGTGTGTGTGTGTGTGTGCATGTGTGTGTATGTGTTTCCTTCACCCACCTCCATGTGTGTGCATATGTGTGTGGGTAAGGTGGGGGAGAGGAATTGGTAATGGATATACCATTTATAAGTCACAGACATTTCAATCAGCTCTCTACACTGGCTGTTAAATCTTTGAAATGGCCAAGGCTCTGAGATGGATGGAAAGCATATTTGTCATAAAAAGGCACCTAGCAGAGGTTTCCAAGGCTTTTTCATCAATTCTCCACTTTAGTTAGCCCAACTGCTATTGCCCAGTGCACCCGCAGATCCCTACTTGAACCTGTCCACCCGCAATATGCGTTTTCTTTGCTTTCTTATCTTCTACCAACTAGCCACTTCCCCTTAAGATGTTTTTCCTTGTGGTCCCTTTCCAGTTTACTGGCTTCTACAGTTGCTTCAATTTAAACATATGTAATGAAAGATTCAAAGCTAGGAACGAATATGGAAGAAGACATGTGGTGTTTACCTTGCTTTGCCTTACTAATTTAGAAAGTCCTTACCTGTGCCTAAACCAGGTAGTATATTTTCTACTTGTTGTTTATTATTCTAGGTTTTTAAAGTTTTATTTTGAATTTCTGATCTATTTGGATTTTTTTGTATGCAGAGAGAGAAAAGAATCTAGTTTCACTCTTCTATAGGTCAACATGCAGTTTTTATACCACTTTTTACTGATTGAATAAATATAGGTGAACTAATAATGTTCATTGTAAAATATCCCCAGGTGAAATTGGTAGGTGCTTAGAAGCGTGAGCAACTGGAGAAAGTGGTTTACCCAGAACACTAAATCCAGCATATGACAATACTGGAACTTGGAGCAACTTTGTCAGTATTGACTTATAACAAATCCCTTCAAGTTAACATGAGTTTGTTCTTTGTATGTATAAGGCAGTGTATTTATCAATATTCATATGTTAA
>PVIU01018139.1:0-39922 GCA_004026605.1 Ondatra zibethicus
TTGGGTATCAGGGTAATTGTAGCCTCATAAAAAGAGTTTGGCAATGTTCCCTCTGTTTCTATTGTGTGGAATAATTTGAGGAGTATAGGTATTAGTTCCTCTTTGAAAGTCTTGTAGAATTCTGAGCTGAAACCATCTGGTCCTGGGCTTTTTTTGGTTGGGAGACTTTTGATGACTGTTTCTATTTCTTCAGCAGTTATAGGTCTGTTTAATTTGCTTATCTGGTCTTTATTTAATTTTGGTAAGTGATATTTATCCAGAAAGTTGTCCATTTCCTTTAAGTTTTCCAATTTTGTGGAGTACAGGTTTTCAAAATATGACCTGATGATCCTCTGTATTTCCTCCATGTCTGTTGTTACGTCCCCCTTTTCATTTCTGATTTTGTTAATTTGGATATTCTCTCTCTGCCTTTTGGTTAGTTTGGATAAAGGTTTGTCTATTTTGTTGATTTTCTTGAAGAACCAACTCTTTGTCTCATTGATTCTTTGTATTGTTTTCTTTGTTTCTATTTTGTTGATTTCTTTTGCTTGGTCTTGATTGATGATAATGCTTCCCACCTCGAGTGTGTGTATGTATGTATGTGTGTGTGTGTGTGTGTGTGTCTGTGTGTGTGTGAGAGTGTGTGTTTGGTGTATGTGTATGGTGTGTGAGTATGTGTGTGGTGTATGAGTGTGTGTGTGTGTTTGTTTTAAATTTCTAAAATTTCAGTTTGATTCTTTTTCAGAGTCTCAATTTCCTTACTGAATTCTTTGTTTTGTAACACCTCTAATTTGCTGATTGTTTTCCCACTTTGATGGCTTTCTTGTCTATGTCCTGCATTGGTTTCCTTACCTTAATCACTTTCTTGAGTTATCTATATGGTCATCGATCTTTTCTGAAAAGCAGAACTCTTGTTTCTTTTTTCAGCATTTCAGCTATTTTATTCTTGATCTCATTATTCAGTTGTGAACAGGTAGAGGTGTCATAGTGGGTTGTATCATATTTTTGGCATTTCTTTGTTGTATTTTGCACAAATGTTGAAGTTGATGTGTTATTTTTGTTTGCTTTATCTAACACACATCCTTCTGGTCAGTTATTTTCACCCGGTACTGTGTTTCCCTCTGCCATTTAGACGGGGACCGCTGTAGTTTTTCCTAATGAGTTTCCAGGACTCTGGTGTTCGATTCAGACACCTTTACACCGACTTGTGTCTTCAATGAGGTTTAGAGACTGGCGCTTCAGTGCTGGTTGGGGAAAATATAGTTCATGTACTTTTAGAGGTAAGAGTAACCTTTTTTTGAGTAGTGAAATGAGGAATAGGAAAGGTGGGTAAGGGGTCAAGTGTAAATGAGAGGTAAAGGTATAGTAAAGTGGGTAAGGGGTCAAGTGTAAATGAGAGATGAAGGTATAGTAAAGTAGGTAAGGGGTCAAGTGTAAATGAGAGATGAAGGTATAGTAAAGTGGGTAAGGGGTCAAGTGTAAATGAGAGGTGAAGGTATATGAGCTGGAGGTATGAGGAGTAATAGAGAGCTTTTTTTTTTTCTTTTGAGACAGTGACATGTAGCTTTGGCTGGCCTGGAACTCACTATGAGTTCTAGGAAGACCTTCAACTCAGACATCTGCCTGCCTCTGCCTCCTGAGCACTGGGATTAAAGGTGTTTGCCACCAACCCTGGCCAGAAAGATTTAGAAAAGATGTAGAAAAGAAAATTGTTATAAGTAAATAAAAAAGAGTAGACAGTCATAAAAACCTTCTTCAGTGAGATAGACACAAGTTAAAACATAGCCTCTTAACACAATACAAAATCACAAATAATAATCAAAGCACTGGACAACAGAAGCCTTAGAAGTTAAACAATAACACGAAATAGAAGGGATTATTCCCCTTCATCGGTGTCTTCCCTCATTTGAGATACCGTGGTTTCTCCTGTCTTTGGATTCTCATCTGTGTCAGTCCCAACAGCAGGATTCCTGGTCTCAGGAATGCAAGTTCTTCCAGATGACAAGGATTTCTGTTATTGACACATATTTTCTGCTAGAACCCACTTCACTCCCTGCAAGTCACAATCTTACCTCTAATGCATTAAGGCTTGAACTTTGCATCTACAGAGCTCTATGTCTTTCAGGATCTGAAGGGATGTGGAAGACCCAGCTTGCGTGTACCACCAGGACTCTGAGCTGAGGTCCACAACCTTCCAGTGGCATCATGAAGCTTGTCCCGGTGATGATGGGGGATTAAGGTTCATTTCCTCTGACCTTCTGTCTCAGCTTCAGGCTTCCTGGCTACCCTCTTGTTCATCGCTCCCATGCTTACCCTGCTGTTTTCCACACCCCATGCACACCCAGCCCAGCCCCTGCTTGCTTTTCAACAATTTGCTTTCTTTTTCTCTTTGGCTCTTGTGGTAGCAGTTTGAGATGGTTATGGCCAATGCTGGTTGATGGGTAGAGGAGGAGGTAGGAGCCTCTTCCAGCTATTTGGAATGTTCAGTACATAGTTGTTATTAATATTTGTTCTACTGTGCAATAGCATTCCAGAACTTCTTGTTCCCGTCTATGACTTAGTACCCTTTGAACAGTTCATTCCTATCTTTGCTTCCTTCCTTCTTACTCTCCTCAGCCTCTGTTAACCTCTCTTCTACTGTCAACTTATGCCGTATTTGTCTTTCTGTTGTCAAGAAAATGCCCAAACAAACCCTCTAGCTTGATTTGCTCTGGGTGATTTACAGGTCACTAATTTTGGAGATCACATGTCTGAGCAGCATATTATTAACTTCCCACTAGCTTTACCATAGGTAACACGTCTGCTCTGTGGGTCATGATAACATTTACAATTCTGGGACTTGATGGCTATTTTTGCGGAAAGCAGTGACTCTTCCCTTGGGCCTACAGATGTCTGATCGGGTGACTGGAATGGCTAGGAAGCATTTGTGTTGTGATTTTGTCACTGTCTCCTTTGAGGCCTAAACTTTTGTACTAAAGACTCCTAGCAGCCTTATGACTATGACAAAGACACCAGAAGGCAGTGACAAGAGTTGTCACCTATGTTCCAGGGTCAGCTGTCTGTGCTCCATCATTAGCTTATCTCCCTCCCCTACTTCCTGTCCTCTGTCACACTTCTGTTCCTTGGAGCTGAGAGACTGGTTTGCGCGCAGAGGCTCCCTCCTTCCGTGGTCAGGATGTAAAGCGTTCATTCTCCAGCCATCTCTTGAGTCATCAGCTTTATTAAGTGGCTCCGAATGCAAGCCGTTCTCAGTTATACTTTGATGACTGGCTTCTTTTCCCAGCACAATGCTCTTCAGTTCCTATCGTGCTGCTGTAGTGTCGGACTTTCTGCTGCCTGGTAGTTTTCCACAAGAGCATGTTTGCTTTATCATCTCAGCCGATGAAAACTTTAACCATTTCCACTTTTAGGACTTCTGTGCGTAGTGCTACAGTAAATAGGAGTGCAGATGACTTCAATGTATTTTTGACATATTGATTTTATTTTCTTTGGGTGTCTGCTGTATCATACAGTAGTTGAATCTTTAACTTTTTTTAGAAGCTGCCTATTTTGCAGTCTGGAATGAAGATTTTACTAATGTAAAGCAAAAAGAGTAGAAGAATTCTCTTTAGTTTACATTTTACCTGTGTTTGCTGTTTCTTGTTGTTTTGATGGTAGCTGCCCTTTCTAAATGGTATCTCACTGTGGTTTTCCTTTCATTTCCTTGAAAATTCATGATATTTAGCATTTAAAATATATTTATGAGCAGTTGTATATCCAAGGGCATAATACCTTGAAATCAAACTGCACAGGACCAAATTTCTATTTTAGTCTTGTGTTAGTCAGAACTTAATTTGAATCATCTCTTTTCAATATTTTGAATAAATCCCATTTTGAATTTGGCAGAAACTTTAGAATGCCCATTGGTTTCTACCGATTGTTAAGTCGGGGGTGGGACATGAAGAACACCTCCATATTTGTCATTTTATTCCTGTATCTTGTATGTCTGAAGGCTGTTCTTATTCTGAATACTGCTACACATTCATTAGCCCTATATTTACATAGTCCCAGTCCTGGAGTTCAACTCATTTCTTTTTTTCCCTGCATTATTTCTGACTTTGTTTGTATGTGACAAAACATGAACTCAAACTGGGTTACATAAAATAAATATTTTATCATCTTAAGAAGTGGCCTTCATGCTTCTGGTGCTTAAACTCTTTGCTTTTCGTTTTGAAACAGAATCTCACTATGTAGCCAGACTGGCTTTTAACTCCCTATGTAGCCCAGGCTAGGCTTGAACTTGTAATCCTCCTGCCTCAGTTTCCTGAGGCACTGAGATCACAAGCATCTACTATTACACTGTGATCTTCTTTATTTCCTTAAAAATTGTTGAAAATACATACCAAAAAACCTCCTTTGTTTGCATGGGTAACATGTATCTACAATAATTTTATATTATAAATTAAAATTAATTTTCTGTTTATTAATTCAATTAAATGAAGCAGTATGTTAGAATAAAGGACACATTTTGGTCAAATATAGTTATACTTAAAACAAAAAGTCAGTGAGGAGACTGGCATTGTTTTATTCTCCTGCATTTAACCTGCAAAGCAATATGTGGAGTTGGCTGAATTATGAAGAAAATTTGGCTTCACAGAGATACAAATTTAAATGAATAAGGTGTGTTTTAATAGCCTTTTCCAGTCAGTGTGGATTTTGTTTTTTCAAATTACACAAAACACTCAACAAGTGGTAGCTCCTTAAATGTAATTATAGCATGTAGTCTAGTAGTGCACAAATGACCTTTGCATTCTTTGTGTCTTAGCTTCTTTGCCTGTTTGATAAAATATTCTGATGGAAGCAGCCTTTCCTCTGCGTAATCAATTAGTTTATCTTTAGGTTCAGTGTCACTCAAATTCTCAGGCCATGAGTGGAAAGAAATCAGATCCTTTGTGAAGTTTCACATGAATGAATCATATCCCAGTTCCTGATAGATTTTTGTTCTTTTTTAAACCCTCATGAACTGGGCCTTCACTGTCTGTGTTTCTCTCAATATTCTTGTCCTCCGTGTCCCCACCAGAATGGTCCAGTGAGCTCTGTTTCCAGCATGCTAGGACTTTTGTAGCCCAAAGTTGCAGACTCTTCAACATTCCAGCTATATAACACTTCCAAAGGCCTAAGAACCACACCGTCAGATTTACATCAGGAAAGGTATCACTTCTCAGAATCATTTAAAAAAAGATTTATTTATCTATTAATGTATTGCCTGTATGCATGTGAGTGTGTGCATGCTCACACTTACTTACGTGTGCACCTTAGTGAGGTGTGGTCAGAAGAAAGTCCCTGCTTCCCCAGTGCTGGGATTACATGTGTATGACACCATGCCTGTTTTCTGTTGTTGTTGTTGCTTTATTTTGTTTTTTCTTTTACTCAGATTCTGAACATGGAAATTTTGAGACAAAGTTTCTCTGTCTAGCCGTGGTTATCCTGGAAAGTGTTTCATAGACTCAGTTTCTGGCCTTGAACTAGAGACAGGCTGGCCTCAAACTCAGAAATCAACCTGCTTCTCCCTCCCAAGTGCTGGGATTAAAGGCATGCACCACCATGCCCAGCAACAAGATTAAATATTCTTAAACCAAGCATGGTGGTTCATGCCTGAAAGCCTAGTGTCAGGGAGGTGGTAGCAGGAGGATCAAGGCCAGCCTGTGTTACAGAGTAAGACTCTGTCTTAAAAAACCAAAGACAAACAAACTCATTTTTTTTTTTTTGCTGCTTCAGTAAGGGCAGTTAGTGAAATCCCCACAGTTACATTTTAGTAAAGTATACAATGATCACTAGTGCATTTGGTGCCATTTTCTCAATATGTGCTTGGGTTACAAGCAGTTTTATTCATTACTACTTCATATTGTCAACAGAAATGAATCCCTCCAAATGATATCATATTATTACTGGGAAATTAATTTCTTATCTCCTGGGTCTCCTGAGAGCATCTCTCAGATCCCCAGTGGTCCATGGATTATGCTTTTGGGGCATCTTTGTCTCTACATGCAAAATCCTTCAGGGCATGAGTCCTCATGGGTCTCAGAGAGCAGAAGTAGGCAGACATCACAGTTGTCACTGAAGCTAGCCACGGACAAAAAGGTTTGGAATTATTTAATTACAAGCTTTTATTTATCATCAGACTTATTTATACCATTTGGTTCATGTGCTTTATAAGTTATAGCGATGAGCACACCAATGAAATTTTAAGCCTATTTTATAGTTGCTGTGAGATTATTGAGATAAAAGACCAGACTTCAGCTTGACAAACAAAGCTTTTTAGGTTCTAAAGAGGTCTAGATTAGTCAAGGACAAACGTCATTTACGAGAATAGGAAAAGGAAGGAATCAATTCTAATGCCTCACACTGAGAGTACATTTTCACATCCCAAATTTAATTATCGTTATACTAGAAGCTAATAAGAGAGCACCATCAATATGAACACTCTTTTCATGAATACTGTTGAAATTGGGTGGCACTCATCGACAAGCAAATTCACAGAACACAAGAGACTTTCATTTTTTAAGCACACATTTCAATTTAGGCCACTTTTGGTCTAAGGACATGATGAAGAAGCTGTTTAGTAGGTATAGAGTTGTACTGAAAATGTTCCCAGAATGGCCATGGGAATGTGTAAGAAGAGAATTCCACTGTGTTTTTCTGGAGACAAAAGGACTTGCCTTGTTCAGTAGTAGACAGTGAAAAAAGAAATACCAGAAATTATAGATACTGTTCTTTCCATAGAACCAAGATATGCCTCAATATGCAGAGTGAATGGATTATCTGATCAAATCTCTGTCAAACAAAGATATAAAACCTCATTATCAGGTGGCCTAGTGCAGCTATCCAAATGTCTTCCTAAAATTTGAAAATTGAACACCTAATTTTATTCTAAGAACAAGTAAAAATTACAGTATGTTTCCTACTGTGATGTCAGAATGAACCAAAAGCTTAGTGGTAATTAAGAATCCCAGTGGCACACACAAGAATGGAAATATAGCATGAAGCTGTCTGTAGATACACAATGCTCATCACTCTATACTTATCTCCCTCTCCTAGACTAACTTGCCCTTTATCCTCCTCTGTTTTTTTATACTTTGCATGCCTCCCAGGCATTATGTTCCTCTCCTTCTTCCTTTCCAGTTACTTATTCAACAAACATCTTTTGGGTTGTTCATGTGCAGCCTTTTGCTCAGCACTAAGGGTGCAACCACAAACAAGGCACAAGGCTCCATTTGACATGGGTGCTAGTCTAGCTCAGAAGACAGAAATTAAATATTTGCAAACCAACAACTACAATCATGAGAAGTCTTAAAAAGAGGGAGCAGGGAGGAAGTAGCTAGCTGATTTGCTCTAGTCTTTGGGGTAGGAAACCTAGATTTTGTTATGTTTTCAAGGCAGACAGTCTAGGTTCTCAGGTTGATGAGTTGTGGAAGCCCAAAAGACCAGGGGACATGGGAGACCATACAATGATGGAAAACCATTTAGCTTCATTTGGAACTGAGGGACTTCTGGGACCCAAGACTTCTTTCTTTTAAATATAGTATATTTATCAATTCTTTGAGAGTTTTATATGATGCATTTTAATCATACTCAACCCTTGCTACTCCCCAACTCCTCACAGATTCTCCTTTTCTCCCTAGATGGAACCTGGGATGTCTAAGTATTAATAGTTGGGAGATCCTGGGTAAGCTATGTGGGTTAACTTGGTAGTCCCATCCCAGGAAATTGCCTGTTCAGTGAGAGACTATATTCCTACAGACTTTAACCTATAGTGCTACAGAATTTCTCCTCCTTGCCATCCAAAGGGACTGGTTGCAAATCTATACATTTGGCTCTAGCAGGTGAAGCACAAGGACAGGTCTCTGTCACAACAGGGCATTGGTTGGCCATAGCATTGGAAATTTCTGGTGGCTCCAAGCCTTGTAAGTTTTTTTTTTTTCAATTATAGCAGGAGTTATGGTTAAGTGACTCTTCTATTCACATCTCTAGCTTGAAAGCAGCAATGATGCAGGTCTGGTTTCCTTGGCAACAGACTCTGAGAGTGAGATTCTGTAGCAGATGATTTATTAGGACTTGCTTTTAGGAGCAAGGAAAGCAGAATTAGTTGAGAGGAGTAGAATGCTGATATACCCTCAGCCTAGAGATGAAAACTCAGATGAACCTGCAGCCATGGAGACGCAGGCAAGCTGGGTCCATTAGTCACTGCATCCAGGTTACCCAAGAGGAAAAAGGCACAACCTTTTAGCTGTGGCCATTTTCATGAAGCTGAGACAATGAGTTTGCCCTTGGTATATACATGGAGGTTTGATTCCAGGGTGCTCCAAGGATACGAAACTCTGTGATGTTCAAGTCACTTATATAAATTTTCATGTAAATCTATACAACCCTCCTGCATATTTTATTTTATTTTATTTTAATTTTAAGCAATATCTCATTTAGCCTGAATTGGACTTGAACTTGCTATATTGTTTAGAATTGTGTTGAATTTCTGATTTTTCACCCACCAAGTGTTGAAACCACAGATGTTTGCCACCATGTCTGGATCTCCTGTATATTTAATATCCAGATTGCTTTTATATTTAATATAATGTAAATTCTATACATATAGTTTGTGTATTGTGTTTGTTTAGGCAAGGAAGATAGTCTTTACATATTCAGTATGGACTTGTTTTTTTCCCTCCAAATACTTTCAATTCATGATTGATTGAACCCATGGATGAGCAATCTGTGAAGATGAAGGCCAGCTGTATTTTTCCTTAAACCAGGGAGAAGGGGATGGAGCAGGAGGACACAATGACTCTGGATAGCACACAGTCTAGCACACTAGGCCATCAGCTTTCAACTGCCTGTTTTCCGTTCTACCATGTGTTGCCACTTATCAAGAATTGCCTGTAGACATCTGCAAGCTTTTAATTTAGCATGTAATTGAAATTTTTTTCCTGGCTCCAGAAAGATGCTGATCAATAATATAAATTCCCAGAGCTGTTAATAATGAATGAGTCTGTGGATGCAGATGGTGTACAATCACTAGGTAGTGCTTTCATTGAAAGTACATTGATTATCTCAGGTGGAAGTTGATTTTCAAAATGTAAACTGTGACATGTCCATGAGTATAGAATCAAGCATTCCTAGAAGGCTAGTGTTGGTCATGGCAATACAAGAAAACCCTTTTTTTGCTAGTTGAGGAAGTACTCCACAGATTCCAAGAAATTTTAACACAAAGTTCATAAGAGTTGAGTTATATCAATAACATAGTTTAAGCAATAGCCTCACATCTAAATTTCATTATATAAAATTAGTCTTTTTAGGACCGAGTCATTGTCAGCAAAAGATGAATAATTCCTTCTTGGCTTGTCAATTTTGAGTGGTGAAATTGCAGGGCAACAGCCTTCAAACCAGGCTGCACACTGGACAGGCCTGGAACATAAGGGCATTCTTAAGTTAGAATCTTGGTGAGGGGCCTAGAGTTTGTATTTTAGCTGAGCTCCCAAAATAGTCTGTGCAGCTAGCCAAGCCTGGCTTAGTGTCCTCCTTCACTGGCATAGAGAGCTTCAGTTGTGGGTCCACATCTTGTTGTAGTTGACTTTAAAATTTTTATTGTAGTAAAATATATAGCATCACAAAATTGGACATATTAATCAATGTAACTGCATGGCTCAGTGGCATTCAGCAATTTGAATTGAAGTATCACTATCATCACCATCCCTCTTTGGAACCTTTTTCATCTTCCTCAATGGACGTCCTATTAAACAACTCTGGAGTCCCTCCTCCCTCTCATACCCCAATATTCATCATTCTATCTTCTGTCTAACTTGGCTATTCTAGGTTTCTTGGAGTCACCAAGTATGTGTTCTTTTGTGATTGGCTCATGCAATTTTTAGTCTAATGTCTTCAAGATTCAGTTTTGTAGTGGCACACATGAAAATTTTCTTCCCCTTTTGAGGTTGTTCTATTGTATGTTAATTTTCGGGGACCAGTCTCAACAAAAATACCTCTTGCCAGGGTAGAGGTGTGGGGATTTTTTTTTTGTTGTTTTTTTGTTTTTTGAGACAGGGTTTCTCTGTAGCTTTGGAGCCTGTCCTGGAACTAGCTCTTGTAAACAAGCTGGGCTCGAACTCACAGAGATCCGCCTGCCTCTGCCTCCCGAGTGCTGGGATTAAAGGTGTGCGCCGCCACCACCCGGTGAGGTGTGGGGATTTTGAAACATAGTAAAGAATATGAAGAGGTGAATGAAAATAATAAAACAGAGAAACATAGAATAGTATCAGGAGGGAGTTTCAGTGAGAACTGAAATTCACCTGCATTTAATTTCCAATTGCTTAAAAATACCGCTGGCCACAAAAGGTGGAAGTAAGACAAAAACTGCATTAACATGATACAAGGAAATGAACAGACCAGTGGAAGGTCATGGGCTACATTCTGTTGCTAGAACAAAACAAGTCATACTCACACCCTAGACCAAAACATTCTGTAGGCAAACCACTCCCTGGGTGGAATCCAAAGTTTTCTCCTTAAGGGAACTAGAACTTAGTTGGATCCATAGACTTTTGTTTGAGGTAGGAACATATCTACTTCTCTATTTCTGAAATACAAGGTCTGTCTATTAGCCACACCTGATGACAATAACCTTGAGAGATCAGAACTCTCTGATCTAAATCTAGTTGGGATCTTTCTTTGAGGTAAAAACACAATAACCTTGTAGGGATAGAGGTAAGTTCCAACTCTCTGACCTTTGATCAATGTGGAAATAGGTTCACATTTTTGGGCCTCCACATTCTTGCCTTTTTATTAATTATAATAAAACCTGTTCTTCTACAACAGGACAGTTTATTGTGTCAGCCTTAGGTGAACACTTTTCCATTTCCCAGACTCACCCATCTTTGGAACATGCATTCAAACTATGCAAGTCCTTGTCTTAGGTGCCTGGGGGCGGGGAAGTGATGAAACCCATCATTGACTGTTGACCTCTGTAATCAAAGGGTTGGGGAGAGAGTACTTCTGTGCTCTGTGTCTCTGAGCCAAGATTCTGTCAAGAGAATTCATCTGCAATTAGCTAATGGTAAGCAAGCAAACAATACTTTGTGCTATGTGCACTTCTAAGACTATAATATCTAATTAAAGGAGTGGAAGACCACTAGGGTTGGGAATGCCCACTTTGAATTGGTGTAGAGTGTTTTTTTTTAAACAGTATTCAGCTGTATAAAAAAATCTAAATTTGTCTTATCAAACATGTCAAATTCAAGAGTTCAGTGGTAATGTCAAACTTTTCTTAGACAAGTTCTAATCTTTTTCTAATCATTAACATCCTATAGTGAACTAAAGCACTAACAGGTCAAGACCATAACACAATTTAACAGGTCAATACCATAACATAATATCAAATCACTATCCTCTTAAATCCATTCTAACCAAAAGACAAGAAAAGAGTTTTGTAATGGATGAGAGTCCAAGTGCAATGCTGCTAGTTTCGCAATTGTAAACTCTTCCATTAGAAGAACCATCCGTAAAAATTAACACAGCATCCTTTAAGGGATCTTTTGCTACAACTAAATAAAGGAATGCAGCTGTGTGAATTACAGCAATAGATCAGTTGGGAAAAATTATTAATGTGGCCTTCAAATTGGGCAAATGCAATTGTCCAAGAATCACTATTTTTGAAATAACCAATCAATCTGTTGCTTAGTATAAGGAACATTGATCATAGCCGGTTCTCTGCCAAAATATCTCCTAGATTCCATCCTGCTCGTCTGTACTAAGCAAGCTACTGCTTCAAAATTAAGGTTTAATACCTCAGTTGTCAAAACGGGAAGGCACAGTCATAAAAGTGGACCGTTTTTCCATAAAACTGCTGTAGTAGTAAGCTTTGTAGGTAATATACCTGCTTGCCAAGGCTGGTCACAATTAATATAATGTACTTGTTCTTTCTGTATAGCACACTCTACCTGGGAGAGTACCTGTCTGGTAGATTCTGTAAGCTTCTAGTGGAATTCGGATCACAGCTCCCTTTAAGAATTTCACTTAGTGGTTCAAGGTCTCCCGTAGGATATTTTAAGTAAGGTCTTCACCATTGGATATTTTACTAAAAGTTTGTAAGCTATCTTTCTAATCCAAACTGCAAGTCTGCCTAGCTGACAGGCTTAACTTGCTCATTTAGATTTTACAGACACTTGTCTGGCCTGAAGCTGCAGTTCCCCGAGGCTACTTTTTCCGCAGTTTGCCTGTTAGGCCAGGAAACAGGGATCTGGGCTTAAAGCTGGGCCACGCGACAGGATGCAAGTCATGCTCCCTCCACTGCTTGGCCGTCCTGCCTGGGTACTTGGGACCAGGCAGCCAGTACCTCATTGCCTGTTGTGCCTGTTCAGCGGTCCCACTACAGACCATGACTGGCCGGCGAATTTAGCTCAGGTTGTCAGGTGCTCGGCATTGCAGTGGCTCTGAAACCGCCAGGTGAGACCACAAGCTTCGGCGGGCATAGCCATGCTGATTTTTATCATCCCTGCTTTTTTATTTTAAACCTTGTAATCACAAAATTAGGAGAATTCCTGAATCCTTTCCTCTGTTAAAAGCCAAAGATTCATCCATATAGGTTCCTTGAATCTTGGATTCAAGGTATATTTGAGGCATTTCCGTTGACAGACTCCAGGCGCTGCCATTCCTGGCTCCACATAGCATGGGTCAGACTCAGTTGGCCACAGTGTGTGTGCGTGGACTGCCACAATTTCAGTGGTAACCCAGACCATTGCTAGGTCAAACACTGCATTCCCTTCACTCTTCTGAACTTGCTCAGCAGAGACAGAGGCTGTGGCTTGGTGACCAAAGCACTGCCACTTGCATGGGAGAAGGCAAGGCCTCATCTGAGTCCCAGAGCAGACTGAAAGCACCCGTGGAAATGCTGCCAGTGCAGGGCTGGGAATATAATATTTACAAATTCTACAAACCTCTGTATTAGTTTCTGCTCCACGTCAGCTCCTCTAGCTACTACAATACATCCATGAGACTGTACAGATAGTTGAATACTATTTCCTTGTTCCATATTTACAAATATTTACACTTTTACTCCCAATTTTTTGCCTCACCTTTCTCTTTCCTTTTTTATTATCCACTATTTATTTATTTTAGAGTGCTCATTACTCCCCTCTCCACCTGTGGTTCAATTTTCTTGCAGTGTCCCTCACATACTCCCTTGTATGCCTGGCCACACTTCTGTGTGTTTTGGGGTTCACTGATCAGCTGCAGATTGGGCGCCATATACTAGAACTGCCTCCTGATGCTATTCTATGTTCCTCTGTTTTATTATTTTAATTTGCATCTTCATATTCTTTACTAATATTTCCTAAATCCCCACACCTCTACCCTGGCAAGAGGTATTTTTGTTGAGACTGGTCCCTGGTAGACAATGCCAGGTTGTAAATGTAAAATGACTCATTTTTTCTCTCATGAGAATGGACATACATACCTGAGACCCTGCTTCTAGAAGCAGAACTGCTTGCTTATATTGTAACAACTTTCAATTTTTTGAGAAACCAAATTATTTTACTATTTTTTCACAGCAATTTGGATCATTGTATCTGCTGGCAATGCAGAGGCGTTGACTTCTCCATATCCTCACAAGAGCTTCCTTTCTCTCCCTCCCTCTTTCTCTTCCTCCTTCCAAAATCTGTTTTGACATAAACTCAGTATATGGCTCAGTCTGGATTCAAACTTCTGATTCTCTTGTCTTAGCTTGTCCTGAGTGCAGACCTGGTATTTTCTTTTCATAGCCATCCTAATATGCATAGAATGGTAACCAGCAGTTTTGGTTGGCATTTTCCAAATAATCAGAGATCTGAAGAATCTTTGCTTATGCTTTTGACCACTTGTTTATCTGTGTGGGTTTACGTGTTTAAGCCCTTTGCCCATTATCTTCATTACTGTCACTATGAGAAGACACTACGACTGAGGTAACTTAGAGAAGAAAGAGTTTATTTGTGGCTTACAGTTTTGGAAGGTTAGTGTCTATGATGGCAGATCAAAGGCATGGCAGCAGGAACAGCTGAGAGCTTTCCTACTAATACACAAGCATGAGGCAGAGAGGGTGACATACCTTGTCCAACAAGGCCACACCTCCTAATCCTTCCCAAACAGTTCCACCAACTGCAGACCAAGTATTCAAATACATGAGCCTATGGAGGGCCATTTCATTCAAATCATCACAATATTTAAGAAGTTGTGTTGTTGGTTTCCTTTTTGGAGTTAGAGGAATTCTCTGTGTCCTGGATAATAATCTTTCTTCAGAGGTATGATTTCCATTTCTTCCCATTCCATCAGTTGCCTTTCCACTGTATTAGTAATGTCCTATAATATGCAAATGTTTTAAGTTTATCTCAACATTTTTTTGTTGCTTATATTTTTCATGTCCTATCCAAGAAATGACTTTAGAATTTGAGATCATAAAACTTATGGATTTACTTCTAAGATTTCTACTGTTTTATGTCTTACATATAGGTCTTTGATTTACTTTGAAATATCTATCTATATCTATAGCTACAGTTTTTTTTTGAGACAAGGTCTCACTATGTAGTCTTTGCAGTCCTGGTACTTGGCATGTAGACCAGGCTGGCATTGAACTCAGAGATCCACCTGCTCTTGACTCTCAAGTGATGGGATTAAAGGTGTACACTAACATGCCCGGCTTCACTTTGAAATATTTTTTGATAATTCAGTCTTTCTCTTTTCCTTCCTCTATGTCCTCCTCCCTCCTTTCCTTCCTTTCTCTTCCTCCTTCCTCTCTTCCTCTTCTCTCTTTTCGGTCCATCTGTTTCTGTCTTTCTCTCTCTCTGGCCCCAATCTCTCTATTTCCTTTTTGTTTGTTTCCTTGACTAAACTTAGGTTCTTCCACCCCATTCTCACAAGTAAGTGGGATTTCAGGCACCCATCATTATACCGGGCACTTTAGATCTTTATATCTTTAAAGATATACATCTTTAGCACAATGCATATCAACATAGTCTGGATAAAATGATTACAATTGAAAAGATTTCAGGTGTATGTCCAGTTAAAAGTGAAAAACTGGAGGGAGAGGGTGCCAAATGGATCATCTGGTATCCTTTAAATTATACCATATATAGAGATGACTATCGAATTTGTATTTCTGAACAACTGGTTTCAAGCATGAGTAAGCAATGTCTCAGCAGGAGTCAGGAGTTCTCACTTTAGACACCTCATCAAGTTGCTTGTGCTGTAGAGCTTCTGCCCTGAGCTCAGCCAATGGATTGGCTTTGGCACGGGCACTTCACATTCAGGTCTTCCCTTCTCTCCAGGCAGCTTGCCCCGCTTCCACCCTCTTCTTCACTCCCTTTTCTCCACTTGCTTCCACATCTGCTGGCACTATTTTCAGAGTTCATTGTTCGGGCCAAGTCATTTTGACATTACTGACTCATGTGACTGGTTAGATTGATCACGGGTTAGAATATGTCTTTATGGTACCAGGTTGAAGCTATCATAAGGAAAATGTGTCTTTTGAATACATTCTCCTCCCCGCTTTCTCAGCTCTATTTGCATTTTTAAATGAGAGGACCGCAGAGCTGTCTTTTCGACATTGTTCACGATTCTAGTTTAATTCACAATTCTTCTTCGCTGAGCTGAACGGAGTTGAACTATGTCCTCCATTTTGGAAGAGGTATAGAATCTTGAGACATGATTCAGAATTAGAGTACACTTTGGCAGAATGTGCCTGTTTTACAGTGAATGAAATGATTATTATCACTGTGTGGACTCGCGAGCTGTTCAGGTCACAATTGATCTGAATCGGAGGAGCTACGTGTGATATAGCCTAGGCAGCGAACTCTCTCAGAGCACAGTCCTTTGGTCACATCCTAGAAATATAATAGGATGTGATTGATAGTGTTTCTATTTTCAATTTTGTGTGTATGTTCATGTGTGGAGGTCAGAGGACAACATTGGGTGTTCTTGCCTTCCATATTGTTTAGAGAGAGCCTCCATGTGAGGGCAAGGCACCTGGTCTGTGAGCTTCCATGGCTTCCCCTGTCTCTGCTTTTCTTCTTCCTGTAGGAACACCAGGATTACAGATGCAACTGGCCTTGTGTGGGTTCTGGAGATCTGAACCCAGGTCCTCATGCTTGAGCTATAGGCTCTTTGCCCACTGAGCTATCTCCCCAGCCTTGTTTAGTTTCAAAGCAAGTCTTTATTAAATGTAGATCTGGGGGCTGGAGAGATGGCTCAGCAGTTAAGAGCACTGGCCGCTCCTACAGAGGAGTCAGGTTCAATTCCCAGCACCCACATGGCAGCTTACAACTCTCTGTAACTCCTGTTCCAGAGAATCCAACATCCTCTTCTGACCTTCTTGGACATTGCTAGAACGTAGTGCACAGACAAACATGTAGGCAAAACACCCATCCCATACACATAAAATAAATGTAATTTTAAAAATTAAATAGATATAGAGCTGATGTGAGGGAGTTTTTTCTTATCAATATCCTTTATATCAGCCATTGGTGTATATAGTGTGACTTAAAGAGATACAGCAAGGTCATTCTGCACCTGACCCTCAGTTTTTGCCATTCCAGTTTGGCACAGGACCTGAAGTCCTCATCATTACAACTCCCCCATAACATGCTTCTTTAGAAAGGACAAGGACACTGAGTGCTTCTTCCAGGTACCCACTGTGGCTTTATTGCCCAATACAATGCTTCCTTCTTGATGCTGCTCTCCCTTTACCATCCACACTTCCTTGAGAGCTTATTTGGAGGTTCTAGCAGGGGAGCGCAGCTACTCGTATACCCTTGACCAAAGATGGGTCCTTCTCTATTCGAAGGAGTGTGCTTTGGGAGGGATGCACATGGAACAGTGAGGGAGGAAGGGGAAACCCGCCTAGCCAGCCAGTTCAGTTGAATCAACCCTGGCAACCAATGGGGTGACAGACATCGCAGCCAGATCTCCCTCACATCCCACACTTCCGTATAGATAACGTGGTGGTTGTCTCTCTGAGCAATGCTTGACAAATCTTGAACAGGATTTAGTGACTTTCTGCACATGTAATCTGTGCAGATAAGAGATGGTAGGTTCTTATATATTATAGATCCCCTTACAGAACTCGCCTTGCCATCTCCAGACGTGGCATCAGCTCTTGTGGGTAGATCTGTGGATGGCAGAATGCTTCTGTCAGTCACCTCGTGTGCTACCACCTCTGCTTCAGTGTCTGTCTTACAGAAATCAGCTAGACTCAAGTCAGCCTAGGATTACAAGCGTGTCTGCCAGTATAAACAAACTTCCTGCGAGAGGGACACTTAGCCTTAGGCTGAAGCCTTGGTGTGAGTCCGTGAGAGGCACACTCTAATATTTCTGACCACCTCCCCTGGAACACAGCGCATGGCTAGGAATTATGCTAGTTGCTTGACAGTGACTTCTCTCAGGATGAAAGCAGAAGGAAATACAGTGGTAGACACAGCGAGCAGGGCATGTGGTCACCCCTGAGGCATTCTACATGTTGTTCTCATACTGCTCTGGGCGGCCTGGCTAGAGCTCCCATGTAGCTAGCACCTTAATGGTCCCACCACTGTTGATGTGTGTCCGTGTTGTTGTGTGCTGTTTCCTAGTACCTAGGCTGCCAAAGCTTCCTTCCCTACGTTGGATGGGTCCTAGAGAGTCGGAATGCTTTCTAGCACCTACTAGCTGCCATTCGGTAGGGCAAGAGGGCAAATGTTCTTGCTCTGACTTTGGGTTCCTGCAACAAAAAGTGCTAGTCAGATTTGAAATGACTTCACTAGGAAGGTCATGCTCAGCCTAAAAGGCTTGTTACCAAGGTGGAAGGAAGTAGCTCCCATGAAAGAAGTCTCAAGAAGGTAACAGGTCAGTACAAGGCTTGGCAGAATAGTATAGGGAGATATTTTTCACTTATTATTATTAATGTGTGTGTGTGTGTGTGTGTGTGTGTGTGTATGTGTGTGTGTGTGTGTTGAGCCCATGCCATGCTCCATGTCTGGAGGTAGGAGGAGAACTTTCCATAGTTGGTTTTCTCCTTCCACTGTGGGATTCTCAAATCAAAGTTAGGCTGTTTGGTTTAGTGCTCCTACCCACTGAACTACCTTACCAGTCTGAGATCCACTTCATTACACCATAGAGTAGAAAAAAAAAGGAGTTTTCTAGGGCAGAAATAAATGCAGAAGTGGTCAGTTAGCCATTGAAAAGTCTAGCTACAATCTTAAAAGCATAATTTTTCCGGTTCCTTTTGTAGACCTCATCGAACCCGATTATCCTTCTGAAAAGCCACAGATCCATAAAGTGTGTGCCCCAGAAGCTGGGACTGCCTAGCTCTACTCTTGTTCTAATTTGTTCCTCACTGGGATTTATTAATGCCATCCCCAAAGGGAACTTGACTCTTTAAGATAGGGAACTGAAGAAAGATAGTTTTCTTGCCAATTTTCAAAATTTGGCAGAAGGGCAAGATTCAAGGGAATAGAGACCTGGCCTGTCACTAGTGTTAAGTGGTTGGTCTCTGCTTGTCCCCTACTCTTTGTTGCTTCCTAGGCTGACAATGGCTAATGTTAGCTTTGGGAGACCTCCGTCTAAGTATGTATGTATGTATATGTGCATATATCATATCTGTAGCTGTCTCTATCTGAATATGTGAGGCAAATCCATAGCAGAGCCTGACACATCATAGTGTGTTAGCTACTTTCAACAATAAGACTATTACTATTGGTCTTCTAATTAAAACGTCTTATTCCTTCTCAGCAATTGGAAACATTCAGGAAACACTGGGCCAAAGGAAGAGATCTCAAATTGTCTTGTGCCAAGCAGATACACAGGGCTCCTAGGTGTCCTGGTGCTGTTCAGTGGCAAGGCAAAGTGTCAGGTGGCTGTGTGTTTGCACGAGAGGCCACTGCAGCTCTCTTGCTACTTCTTCAGCACCAGCATCACCTGCAGTCAACTCTGCCACAGTGAGTCCACAGTTCATAGCTGCAACTTCCGTCATAGCTGCAACTTGAGTGCACTGATCTTAGTATTGTCTTTGCCATTTCCGGCAAGTTGGCAAAGCATGATTCATCACTAGCATCCTGAGCCTTCCACATGGTCAGCTAAAGTTCTTTTATAATTTCTATTTTCAGTATATCCTCAATTGGATGGTTTAATAGAATTTAATAAAAATTTTTATTAAAAAATTTGCACACAATATATTTTGATTATGTTCTTTCCCCTCTCCCAACTCATCCTAGGTCCTCCCTACTTATTTCACCTCTCTGCTTACCTTCATGTCCTCTCTCTCTCTCTACCTTAAAAACAAAGGTCAAAACAATGAATAAGAAAAAAAGAAGTAACAAATCAAAAAGCATTCGCACAAAAACATGGAGTCAGTTTTGTGTTGGCCAACTACTCCTTGGCATGGGACTCCCCTGGAGTGTAGTTAATATATCCAGTGACATTCCATTGGGTGGAAAAACCCTCATTTTTTTCTCTCTATGGGTGTCAGTTGCAAACAGATTCTGTATTAGAGATGGGACTTGGGGCCCACATTCCCATCTCTGTGCTGGGATTTTGTTTGGGTTGCAGCTGTGCAGGTCTTGCGCACCAGCCAGTCTGTGAGTTCACATGCACATCGCTCCTGCTGTGTCTGGAAGATGCTGCTTTCTTGGAGACATCCACTACCTCTGGCTCTTAGAATCTTTCTTCCTCCTCTTCTTCTTCTTCTTTTTTTTCCGAGACAGGGTTTCTCTGTAGCTTTTGGAGCCTGTCCTGGAACTAGCTCTTGTAGACCAGGCTGGACTCGAACTCACAGAGATCCGCCTGCCTCTGCCTCCCGAGTGCTGGGATTAAAGGCGTGCGCCACCACTGCCCGGCTTCTTCCTCCTCTTCTGAATAGATTTGGGATTTTTGTTCTTGTTTATTTGTACATAACACCTTATGCATTCTGGTTAAGTGCTCTACCACTGCGCTACATCTCCCAGTGGTATAATTTTTATTCTCATAGAACCAGAAACATGAGACTTTAGGTTTGGATGAGAAGATTTTGTGCGCCTGTGATATCACAAGGGGCCACACTCTTAGTCAATACCCAATCCATAAATGAATCTTCCTGGAAATAGAAAAGTGCTGGTGGCATTTATAAGGGATGCTATTTCTTCCATCATTGTGTGAATTAGACCTCTACACTTCATCCTTGAGAATATCCAGACTGCATTTATAGTGCGCTTACAATTGAAGTGGGAAGAATGATGGGGAATGAAATATAGCAGTTTTGTTGAATTTGAACAGGAGCGAAGAAATGCATTGTGACAGATGACAGCACACTGGAGACTGGCAGAAGCCCATGGGGACATTTTTCAGAAAATCAGATTTGTGAGGTAAAATGTAAAAGAGTAAAGCAGAGAAATTATACATAAGTTTTAGGACTACAGGAATATCCCTATGCATTAACAGTAGAACGAGACCTGAGGGAGAGACTGGAGAGATGGCTCAGTGGGTAAATGACTTGCCATGCAAACATTTGGGAGTTTGTAGCCCCAGAGACATGGTAGTGTGCCTGTAATCCCAGTGTTTCTAATGGAGCTGGGAGGTAGAGAAAGGACAATTTTGGGAAGCTGTGGGTAAGCTAGCCTGGCATATGTAGCAGCAAACAGCGAGAGACTTTGTCTCAAACAAGGCATATGTTGCAAACAGATGCCTGACTTGTCTTTTGACCTCAATATGTGCACCTCAAGATAAGCGTGCGCGTGCACACACATGCATGCACGCACGCGCGCGCACACACACACACATTCTTGGGATAGGATACTCACTGGAAGTTTGTAATTGTAAACTGACTTCTTTGTCATGCTGGGCAGTTCTTCTCATTCAACTCCCCACTGAGACATTTAGAACTTTCTTTAAGAATTAGGCAGTGAGAGAATAATTTTTCCCCCCAAAATGGAACTTTATTCATTAATAAGATTCACTCATTCATTATTCATTAATAAGATAGAGGTAACATTGATATAGGTGTGCAGGAATGAGGAGGTAACACTGTGTACTAAACCAGGTATTTGTTCTTTATTTGAAGTCTGAAGTTCCAAAGTCCACTACTGTTTGCCCCTTTCTGTTTCTTGTGTTTTGTTTTAGGCATTTAACCACCTGAAGCTTTAGCTCTTAGTTTCTGTGTCTGCTCCCAAAGAGGAAAACAATATCTCACAGCGGACGTGGAGTGGGTTCTGGTCACAGCTTCTCCCTGGCAGTCTCAACATGGGAACCCCTAGCCCCCCTTGCCCTACAGACTTTTCTTTTTAAAAGAAAAATATTTTAGAATGGTTTGCATTTCAAGATGACTTAAATTTGATTCTGTTCTTTTTGGATGTTGTCTACCAAGTTCCTATTGGCTCCCAGAGGCCTTGTAACTAACAGTCAGAGTCTGTCCTGGGAACCTCTAGGTTCTTGGCCTCTTAGTCAAAGGATCAAAATATACAAATTGATTTACACAAGAAGTGGTGTAACTTTACCCAAAGGAAATTGATAGTACAGGTCAGAAATACACTGTCTGGGTTCCTATTTTGATTGGCATATTAAGATAATTTTCTATTATTCATGTTCCTTCCTGCAACGCATCTGATTTTAGTCACATGCATACCTAGTTATGCATAGGCATGAGATGATAAATAGGGGATTCTCTCTAAAAGTTCATGTTGAAGGCACAGTTTGCCTTACTGCATGTGCACAGAAAACTAGTGCAGGCTAGATGGGCTCATTGTCCATAGTTTTCCGTTGTATTAAACTGTATTGGGAATACGTTTGAATAGAAAGTCTCCAAGTTTGATGGTCATTAAGGGGAGGAGAAACTTATTCCATTGTCCAGAGAGGGATGTAGCTAGATGCAGCTGGGGATTCTAGGTTACTAACAGGCTGCTAGGTGTATTGTTCAGAGATGGGTATGTGTGCATAATATATGCAGGTTAAGGCCTCAAACTACCAAATACATTATTAGTAGGTGGAGTTTTCCTGTCCAGGCCACCTGTTCCCAAATATCTGGCAGTCACTTTCCAAATAAGTGACTTGGAGGCTTAATATAAATTATTAATGCTCGGCCAGTAGCTCAGGCTTGTTACTAACTAACTCTTAC
This sequence comes from Ondatra zibethicus, assembly GCA_004026605.1. Taxonomy (NCBI): domain Eukaryota; kingdom Metazoa; phylum Chordata; class Mammalia; order Rodentia; family Cricetidae; genus Ondatra; species Ondatra zibethicus. Next base: position 22,085 of record PVIU01018139.1, read on the forward strand.
AGCTTAAATTAACCAATTTCTATTCATCTACATTCTGCCATGTGACTCTTAGCTTTACCTGTCCTCCAGTGTGTCCTGTTCCCTCTGAGGTTCTAGTGACTCTCTTGACTCCATCCTCCTCCTTCCCATCATTCTCAGTTTGGCTTTCCTACCTAACTTCCTGTCTGGCTACTGACCTGTCAGTTTTTTATTAACCCATGAGAGTAATACATATTCATAGTGTACAGAAGGATTATTCCACAGCAGGCATGCATATCCCAAATCAAGGGAAGCCCTAATTGGTAAGCTATTTCGTATGTTTGCCTGCCTCAGCCTTGATTGTGAGCAGTAGCCTCCTTGAGTGGCTCCCATGTCAGCAGGTACCTCCTTCTCTGGGGGATATTGACCTCACCTGGGTTCAGATCTTCCCCCATAGACACAAACTAGGGAAGTCAGTTTTCAAGGCCTGACTTCACTGCTGCAGTGTGTTTCTGGGCTGCCTGGTTCGGAAGAGCTGAGGCACGAGGCATAGGTGGTTTATACTTCTTAAGCAGCTTCTCGGAAGAGTGTGAGGACAGGATATTTTGGCCTCTTAATGTTAAGCACTGAGTCCCCTCATTCATGTTAGTATTCATACTCTGAGAAAGCTCCAAGGTTGCAAGACAAAGGGCAGCAGAAGAAAAGCAGTTGGAAACAGGGATGATAGACCCCTGCTACCAGCAACAGCCTCCCTGGAACTCAGCACAGAGAAATTATGCTCAAGATCTCTTACTTCTAGCACTAACAAGGCTGGGGAAGAAGGATTTTGAGTTCAAGGCTAACCTGAGCTACTTATTACCAAAAGCTAGGAATATAGCTCAGTGATAGATCAGGGCCCTAAGTTTCACATCCTCCTCCCCCAAAAACAAGAAGTAGCCGAGCGAGGAAACCAAACCTCAATGCAATGGAAACTGTGGAAGGGAATTCACTGGGTAGAAAAAGAAGTGGTGAGATTGTTTTAGAAGGTACTTTGCCCTGGTAGTTTTACATGAGACTGAGGGTCTTAGACATGCGGGGCAGACTCTGTAGCAGTTGAAGCAAGGCAAGAATAAGACATCTAGGTGTGAAAATAACCATTTCCAGTTTTTAATGAGAGCAGCCCCCAGGAAAGCGGTTCAGACAGATGTACGAGGGGCGTGGGGCGTGTGCTACTGTCTATTCCCAATGAATCTGCATTGCTGCCCCCAGCACCAAACAACCTCAATATTTTTAGCTCTTAACCAGTTTTCACAAATACGGAGGGTAAGCCAAATTAGGCAATACTGCATGAAATAAACTGCCTCCTCCTCTTCAGTTTCCTCCTCCTCCATGATTATCACCCTCTTTGGCTGAGTAAATTGTTGCTATGGTAGATAATCAGAGTTAATATAGCCAGCCATCAGAGTTTAAATCAATACACTCTGTGTATTTGGATTTCAAAGGCAATCCTTAATGACTTTGAAATAGATGTTCGTGTTCTAGTTATAATAAATGGACAATTTAAAACACTGTCCAAAAATTACCTTTCTTACTCAAATGAGAAACAGTTCTAGTGCAGCAGCTACTATTTTAGGCTTGAAAAGGTCTTGAGGGAGATTTGTTCTAAAGCTATATGAACTCTCAGAAAGGCATTAGAGCTCTCTAGAATGTGGGCAAATCAGTGTGGCAATTAGACATAGAAAAGCGAGCCTGGCCCATTTTTTGCAGTCAGAAATGAAGTAAGGAACATGTTTTACTTCACAGACTGAAAGCTGAGATGTAAACATGTTCTGGGCATTCCAAGACATCCTCTTACTTGAACATCCATGTGTGTGATACTTCTGCATTGTGCAGCAAGAAGTAAACAGAAAATCAGCTTCTCAGTCCTCTGTTGCTATAGCAACCACCAGGCAAACATGGTGCATGGGGTGTGTTGCCTTTTAAGTGAGATGTAGAGGTACAGTCCTCACAGATACCCTTCAGTTTTGCCATTTTCTTCCAATGCCTTATTGGCATTGCTTCTTTCCTGGGAGTCTGGGGGCCAGCATCCCCCTCCAGTTTTCAGCAGGCTCTTAGTGTCAGCACTTGGACCACCGCAACCCCAGCCTAGCTAGACCTGGATCGGAAGATGCATCTTCCCAAGTACAGAATACTGGTCTCATTATGTCAGTGTGTGTGTGTGTGTGTGTGTGTGTGTGTGTGTGTGTGTGTGTGTGTGTGTGTGTTTAAAAAGACCCTGAATTCAGTCTCATACACCCCTGTCAAAGGTGTAAATTTGAGAATGTCTTTTCAAAGTTGTACTAATTACCTTCTAAACAATAGTTCATTGTGGATCCATTTCTTATTCTCTCTAAGATGAGGCATCAATCTTAAAAAGTTTATCCAATCTAATAAGTATGAAATAATACTACACTATGGTTTCCAATAGTATTTCCTTAATTATGACTAAGTGCATTTGAGCCTCTGATTCTCCTGCACACACACACACACACACACACATTTCATATGTAATATTCTGCTTGGGGATGGTTGTATGTCTAAGAATTTAATATAAATTAGGAAAATCAGCTGTTGGTCATACATGCCATGAGTATTTCTGCAGGTTACTGTTTACTTGTTGCATTTTTATGTCTTATAATCCTTTATAACAATGCTTAACACTTTCTTTTTTGTTACTCAAATATATTGGTGACTTTTCTTCAGGTCAATGGTGCAAAATGTGTGTGACATCAGTCAATCTTGCATGGACGATTTGGAGACAGTGGAGGACTGTGAACTCAACTGGTGCTAATGTGGGGGCTAATTGCAGGGAAAGAGCTAGAAAAATGAAGAAAAGTTAAGAAGCTTTTTGAAAGCTTCACGGTAGAGTCTCTCAGGAAATATAAGGACTCTGGAATCAATCTTCGTGAGCTCCAGTCTCAGAAGTATATTTACAAATGATTTGGAGGAATAGGGGCAATGTGATGGTTGATATTGTCAACCCATTAACATCTAGATCACCTAGGAGACAGGCTTGTAGGCATGCCTGTGATGAATTGTCTAGATAGGATTAATTAAAGTGGGGAGATCTACCTTAATTGTGTATGATACCATTCAGTGGTCAGAGGTCCTGGACTGTATAACAAGGAGAAATTGAGCTGGGCGGTGGTAGTGTGCCCTTTAATCCCAGTACTCAGAGAGGCAGAGGCAGGAGGATCTCTGTGATGAGGAGGCCAGCCTGGTCTACAAAGTGAGTTCCAGGGCAGCCAAAGCTACACAGAGAAACCCTGTCACAAAAAAAAAAAAAAAAAACCAAAAAAGAAAGAAGAAATTGAGCTCATTCCCAGTTGTTCTCTCTTTTTGTTTCCTGGCTGGAGATGCAATGTGAGCAGCCCCTTTAAGCTCCTGCTGCGATGACTCCCACCATGATGGACTGTGAGCCCAAATAAGCCCTTTCTCCATCAAGTCCATCAAGTTGCTTTTGCAGAGTGTTTTTCAAGGGAACCAAAAAAATAACTCAGACAGACAGATGTGACCATACTAACAAAAACAGCAATCAAACAGAGGGACCGTGGAGCACAGAGCTTTCATAGACACCAGAGACCAGACCTTCATGCTTAATTCTTAGCTCTGCAGTATGAAAGACGTCAGTGCTCATCTTCATAATGTCTGCCTTGGTTTCTACACTTAAAAAAAGCAGGAGATAATCCTTATTTTAGTTTCAGAGACAAGTTTACTCTGATATAGAATGATATAGATATAGAATGTTACTAGCACAGACCAGGTTAAAACACAGGAATTGTTAATCTTTGTTTTTGTGCCCTGCCAGATGCTTTTAAAATTCTCATCTCACCTGAGTTTTTAGGGACCCGTGTTCCTTTCAGTAGGCCTCCACCTATGGCTAAAACATTGTTGGGCTGACTCATGTCTGTCCTTCCATATTCTGTATCGTTCTTATTCTCTGCTAATCTAATAACATCTGATGTTATTAATAGGCATTGATAGCCTCATGTTATTCCTCCTAGATGACATTCACATTTTAACAAGTGCTCTCAAGACCTTGACTCAAAGGAGTGAGTGATGTGATTATTTTGGGTCTCCTGGCAGAGGGTGGACCTTGGGCAGGGAGAGATTTCCTAAACACTAAATTTATACCAAGCCAGCAGCTGTCCACTCTGCTTACTCAGAGCATGATGTGGAACTTATATTGGTGATAAGGGAGTAATTTGAATCAATTAACTAATAATTTTGTCACCAGTAACTATATTAGGCAGAGTGAGAAAGACTATGAAGATTAATAATCCTTGTTTCAAGAAATCTATAATCGAGTTGAAGAAACTAAGGAGTGATAAATGACAGTCCCATTTGCCAATATCAGGACAGACCTGAGACTATTGCCTGCCTGTCAGTGTCTTGTGTGAGGCTCCGAGGCTAGGTGGAAACTGGAGAGAGATTGTTCAGAAGGATGCTTGTATGTCTGTATCACCACAGTGTCCAAGCAAGAGCAGATGGCCAGACATGGAGCAGGTTCTGTATCAGAGCGAGAATGACAACAGGTGCACACCTAGACATCGGACGCAGGGCCCATGTGAAGAACTGAGGGTCCCAGAGCCTGGCGCTATGATGGAGTGCAGGACAAGTCTAAGGGGGGATGATGTGACCTGGTAGAGGAGCCTTGTCCATGAATTCTTGCGTGGCCTTGTCTTGATGATGTTTGGAGAGCTTCTTAAAGGGAACCAGCACAACCTCCATCTGTAAAGCAAGGAGAGATGCTCAAGATTAGAATTGCTCAAGCATTGCCAAGTTCTAGATGTCTTTAAAAAATTGTGTGTTTGTGTGTATGTGTGTCCAAGTGCGCATCTGTGTAAAGGACAGAGGTCAACAACCTCTGGTGCTATTTCTCAGGAACTCCATCCACCTTATTTGATGCAGGGACTCTTACAAATCTGTGCTTGACCAAGTTGGATAGGCTTGCTGATCATCAGGCCGCAGGAACCCTCCTATCTCTACTTCTCCAAGACTGGCATTATAAGCATATAGCACCACATTTAGCTTTTAAAATATGGGTTCTGGGGTTTGAACTCAAGGTTCTTATGCTTTTGTGACAAGCAGTTTGCTAGCTAAGCCATCTCTAATCTCTAGTTGTCTTTGCATCAATTATGTAAGGCTAGAGAGTGTGATAGTGATAAATAATATTTGAGTGAGCCCTATAGGGCCTTGGTTTGTGGTTTGGTTTCCCAAACCACCATCCAGCATGGCTTTTTCATTTACTTGCTGTAAAATCTTTTGCTAGTCTTATATTGCCACTTGAATCTCTTCAGAAAATGGAAAATCATTATTTCTCTAAAACTGAAGTAGTCGTATTTCTATAAGGCAGAAGAAAGAAGAAAACTCATTTAGCACAATTCAGAGATTTTTAACAATGTTGTTTGGATCTTTGGTTTGTTTATTTATTTGTTTGTTTCTTTGTTTTTGAGACAGGGCCTCACTACATAGCTTTGGCTGTCCTGGAACTCACTATGTAGACCAGGCTGGCCTCAAACTCCCAGAGAGATCCACTTGCCTCTGTCTCCGGAAAGCTGGGATTAAAAGCATGCACCACCACACCTGGCCTGATTGTTGGTGCTTTAGATCTTACTATTCTTGTTCAATTTCAAGAAGAGATCTCAAGGCATTTATTCACAGAATCTTCCAGCTCCAAGAGATTCGGTGTCCTTGAGCTCAAGTGTCTTCTGGCTCCTTAGAAATCTCAGTGGTCACTTGATTGTGGCAGGCCTGAAGGACTTCAAGGCCGAAGTTCCTGCCCGCTGCCATTTGTGTTCCTTGTATCTGGCCTAAAAGACCCAGGGACTTTTCTTGTATGATTCCAATACTGTGGAAACTTCTTAAGAAAAGATTAGCTTCCCACATGGTTCTGATCCAACAAGTCTACCCGTGAAGTGTCTGGGCCCCTGACCAGCATTTTCTCTTTTAACCCCCATTAGACTTTCAACTTTAATAAACTCTTCTTCAGGTCACTGGCCCCAAACCATGCTCATCACTTGGTTTGCTTTGAGGGGACTTTGTCTCTAGTGGGTAGTGGGCAGCCAACCAGGGAATGATGGTGTCTCAGATGCTCAACACAGAGTAACAAAAGTCTTTTGATCACAGAGGCCCTTGATTTATCCACATGTTACTAAGTTCTTTTAATTCTTTGCCCTCTAAGTGACTATATATTGAGAATCTTCCATTGAGCCCTTTGCTAGAGGATGGTGATGTAACGGTAAATAGGACAGAAACTCTCCAGCTCCTGCAGTTTATAGACTAATGGAAGGCATACTATAAGAGATCAGCCAACAAGTAAGTAGATGTGCTGTGAGTTAAGTATGTTTTCAAAATTTCATGTGTTGGAAACTTGGTCTCTAAGTTCACATGTATGGCATTTGGAGGTAGGACCCTCAGGTGATGACTGAGCTTAGATGGTCCTCATGATGGTACTAAATGGATTTCTAAGAAGAGACAGACACACTCCCTGTTTCTTACGTGTGCCTCCCTGGAACTCTGCCAGAAAGATGATCCTCCATTGCAAAGTGCTGGCACCTGAGAAGGCAGGCACTGGCTGGGAGGATCATGGCTTGAATCTGTACCATGCTGTGTGACCATCATCCTTTGGGCTAAGTGATTCTTTTTATGGAGTTAATACGCATAAGGCTTCCATTGTAGTGGTCTGGCTACGAACTTCCCCCTTTACATATTTTTATTTTTTATTGTGTCCAGTAAGTTTTTGTATATATTATCACTCACCCTAAGTAGTTTTAAAATTTTTCCTCTTGTGATTTCTCCTTGTATGCATAGGTTAAGTTGTTTTTTGTTTTCATTTCTACAAATTGATGAATTTTCCATTTCTTGGGGTTTCTGATTTCTAACTTTATCTCAGTGTGGTAGGAGAAGATATTACATATGATTTTTGTCTTTTAAAATCTGTTGAGAATTTGTGGCCTCATACATGATCTATATTGGGCAATACCTCACACTGATTTTGTTTTAGCTGTAGATGTCTGTTAGATCTGGTTAATGAATGGCGGTCTCCTGTCTGGCTAGTCTGTTTATTACTGAGTAGGCTACTGCAGTCTCCAGCTGATACTGTGCAGCTATCTCTCTCTTCCACCCTGTCACCACCTCGGCTTTATTATGCCATGATCAACAAATAAAAATTGTATATACTTAGGGAGTACATCAGGACATCCACACACACACAACTACATTTTCTTCATTCGGTTATCTGTTAGGTGACACTCGAGTTGCTTCCGTATCTTGGTTATTGTGAATGATGGATGCTGCCATGCACACAGCAGTGCAGATAACTCCCAAGGTGTGGCTTTCATTTCCTTAGGGCTTATTCCCAGGAATGGGATTGCGAGGGTGCATTGCTGCTCGCATTGCGTCACCACACTGGTTTCCATCAGCCTACACTAATTTACATTTTTATCAACTGCAGACAAGGGTTCTATTCTCTCCACATCCTCATCACTACTATTTTTGTTGTCATTTTTATGATGGCCATTTTCACAGGTGTGAGATGACATCTGTGCTCTAATACAATTTCCTTGATGATTTATGGTGCCAAATACTGTTTTTCATATACCTGCTGGCAATTTGTGTGTGTTCTTTAGATATGTCTCTTGCCCATTTTCACATAGCAGTATTTGTTTCTTGGTATTGAGCTGAATTCCTTGCACATTTTGGATATTAATACCTACCTTTTAGGGTGCGTGGTTTGTAAAGATTTTTTCACGTTCTATATACTGTCACTTTATTTCATTGATTATATTATGTACTATGCAGAAACTTTTAAATGAAGATGTAATCTTATTTGTCTATTTTTTATTTTGTTGTATGTCATATTAGTGCCATGCCCAAACAAAATCACTGTGCGGACCAAGATCAAAAATCTTTCCCCAGGAACCCTTACACGATGTTGGTAGGAATGTCAATTAGCCCGGCCACTGTGGAAGTTAGGATGGTGGTTTCTCAAGGACTTAAAATAGAACTACCATATGGCTAAGTTATCATCTTACTCTTGGGTATATACCTGGGGAAGTCTAAGTCAGGATGTCAGCCTTCCTTGTCAACTAGGCACAGCCTAGAGTCGTCTGAGGGCTTACTAAGGTTAGATGGGCTCGTGGGCATGTCTGAGGGGTTGTCTTGATCATCATGATGCAGGAGGTCCCAGCTCACTGCAAGCCACCCATCTTTAGCAGATGGTCTTGAGCAATACAAGGAAGCCAGCTAAGCATGAGCCCGTGAGTGAGTCAGCAAGCAGTGTTCCTCCACGGTGTCTGCTTTGAGGCCCTGACTCCCCTCAATGATGGCCTGTGACTTGGAAATGGGAGCTCCCCTAGGTTGCTTCTTGTCCGTGTTTTACCAGAGCAGCAGAAAGGAAATAAGAACACCTGCACACACATTTACTGAGGCACCATTTTTAGTTGAAAGACGATGGACTCAGGCTAGGTGTCCATTAGCGGCTGAATAAAGGAAATGTGGTGCATATACACAATGGGGTTTCATTAGGCCACAGAGAAGAATGAAATTATGTTATTCTCAGGAAAATAGGTGCAGCTGGAGATCATCATATTAAATGAAATAAGCCCATTCAGGAAGGAAAATGCCATGCTTTCATACATAGAATCTACAAAGAAAAGATATGAAAGAAAGGGGGGCTGTTTGGGAAGACTGTTAGACTAAGGGTAGAGGGAAGTGGGGCAAGAGAGGGGGAGTAATAGGGGCATAGATATAATAAAAGTATATTATGTGCAAGTATGAAAATATGATGAAATCCAGTTTTGTGTGATTAATATAAGCTAATTAAAAGCTTCTATTTGAAAAGCACAAGCAATTTTCCATTTTTTTCTAGTAGCTTTTCTGTTTCACATCTTACATTTGATGCTTTAAAGCATTTTAGGTTGATTTTCATACCTGGTGTAAGATCATTTCATTCTTCTGCATACGGAGACCCTGTTTTTCCAACATCACTGTTGAAGATCCCTTCTGAGATGGTTGGTATAGTGCCAGCTTGCCACAAATTATGTCCCTGAAGTAGGGAGCCACACCTGAAGAATTAGCCAGATTGCTTATTTGTGGGGAAGACCCACTCCAAATGTGAGTGGTGCTTTCTCGTGGCAGCCCAAATGGAAAAGGACTCGTGGGGCTGGAGAGATGGTTCTGCAGTTAAAAAGCACTGCATTCTATTCCCAGCACATGGCTGCTCACAACTGTCTGTAACTCAAGTTCCAGGAGATCTGGCATCTGTGGGCAATGCATGCACTTAGTACATAGAAATACATGTAGGCAAAACACCCATGCTCATAAAAATAACTAAGTCTTTTTTAAAAGGGCCCAGCAGAAGGAAGACTATTCACTCTGCTGACCTTCCCTCTTGCTTGTTCAGCCTTCTTTCTGCCTCTTGGGTTGATTTCTCTTGTTCCTGCCGAGCCCTCCGCTGACCAGAACCAGCATTTCCAGGCTCCCACCACTCAGGAGCAGTGACTTTCCAGAACTTTCCAGTTTTCTGGTGCCAGACTGGAACTGCTGAGACACCCAGCTTGTAGACTCAGCAACTATCTGACTGTCAGTCCCACCAATGTGAGACAGCCACTGTGGGACCCAGCAGCAACCAAGATCTCAGCCTTTTAGGTGGGAGCCAACTTGTGACCATTTTAATGTCAAGCTGGTTTAGTAAACAGCATACATACTTACATATATGTTCAGTTTATCTTTTCTGTTCCTCTAAAGAATCCTGACTAATAAGCTGTCCTTATTCCAATTGTTTATTCTTGGTGCCTTTATTAAAGATCTTCTGGTTATAAATGCAGAGACTTATTTCTGTGTTCTCTGTTCTTGTGCATGTCTGGGTTTTGTTTGTTTATCTAGCACCATGCTTTTTTAATTACTAGCTTGTAGTATATTTTGAAATTACGTAGTAAATTTCTAGTATTTTTCTCTCTCCTTCCCTAATTTCCCTTTCTGCCTGTCTGCCTGTCTGCCTGTCTATCTTTTGTGCTGGGGATTGGACCAAGAATCTCCTGAAAGCCAGATATGTGTTCTGCCCTGAGCTGTACCCTGAGTTGTTTACTTTTACTCAGGTTGTCTAGGATTCTCAGGGTCTGTTGTGGTTTGAAATCAATTTTAAGATTGCTTTTATTATTTTGACACAAACTGTAATTGGAATTTAATACCTTAAGTGTGTAATAATCAAATTTGAACTTATTCCTGCTTAACACCAACATTATATAAAAAAATCCTGCTCCTTTATGTCTTAGTTCCTACATCTTTTAGTAGCTACTTTGATAAAATTGTGTATTTACATGCTCTATTACAACTCTTAAGCTAATACTTGAAAAATATATGCCTCAAATTAAAAAGAAAATTACAACATGGGTTTAAATAGGACATTAAATATTTGAAAAATATATGCCTCAAATTAAAAAGAAAATTACAACATGGGTTTAAATTAAAAAATATTATTTTTTAATGTACTTATCTCAAACCATGTGAAAAATATCAATAGAGGAATCATAAAATTTTGTTACATAATTCTGTTTTTTTATAATTGCCTGTGTATTTACCATACTGTTATTTGTTATTTATATTTCTTTAGTTTGTATGGCTTTAGGTGACCACCTAATGTCTTTTTTTTTTTTTAATCTGGTAGGACTTCTTTTAAGCATTTCTTTCAGGGCCAGCCTTCAATGGCAAGAGATTGCTTTAGCCCTGGTTTATCTTTTCCTATTGGGTATGATGTAGATGTGTGTAAACGTGATGTGTGCATGTGTGTGCACACGAGAGCACTTGTGGATGCTAGAGGCCATGTTCAGCACCTTCTCTGTACTGCTCCATCTTATGGATTTTGCACAGACGTGTGATTGTGTGTGGGGTCGTGCGCTGGCACACAGTGGAAGTCAGAGGACAACTTGCAGGAGTCAGTTACCTCCTTCCACCGTGTGATTTCCCTGGGGCTAACCTCGGGTCATCAAGCGTGACAGCAGGAACACTTATCCATTGAACGGTCTGTCTCACTGGCTCTTCATTTTATTTGAGACAGACTCACTAAATATGAAGCTAATAGATTCAACTAGACGAAGTGGCCAACACGCCCTGAGGATCATCCTGTCTCTGTTTCCTAATGCTGGAATTTCAGACATGCATCTCCACCCCTTGCTTTTTCGTGGATGTTGTGTATCTAAGCACAGGTTGGAACGTTGGCACAGCACACACTTTATCTACTGGCTCATCTCCTTAGCTCACATAATTTTCATAATTAAGGGATATATCATCAAATATAAGATTCTTGTTCAAAGTGGTTTTGTTTAATAATTTGTTGCATTTTAATACATCAGATCCTTGCTTTCTGGCCTCCAAAAGTTAATTTTTAAAAAAAAAATAATTTTTTTATTGATTCTTTGGAAATTTCACATCACTCACCCCAATCCCACTCAGTCCTTCCAAGTACATCTTCCACCCTTGTAGCCTCTCTCACAAAAGAAAATCTAAAAAATAGAAATAAAGTCAGGTGGTGGTGGTGCTCAACTTTAATCCTAGCACTTGGGAGGCAGAGGCAGGTGGATCTCTGTGAGTTTGAGGCCAGCCTGGTCTACAAGAGCTAGTTCCAGGACAGGCTGCAAAGCTACAGAGAAACCCTGTCTCGACAAACAAAACAAAACAAAATAATAATAATAAAAAATTTAAAAAACCATTTCATTCTTCCACCTTTCCTATCTCCCCGTCACACTGTCACTGGGAGCTGTGGTTACCACGCAGTACACCTGTTTACCCAAACAGCTTGACTTGCAAATGTTCATTGCAATGAGTCGTTGATCTGGTTTGAGGCCTCTGGCTTCTGGTACACCATCAGTACCACCAGAACTCCTCTTGAATATCTTGTTGTTGCCCAGAGGCATGGAGATTCTGTGGCTATGGTTCCATAGGACTGGCCCTTTCATATACTCCAGTAGTTCATAGATGGGGGTAGATGTTGGGGTGGGCCAACTCAAAGCACTGGATGAGGTCCTGGGTGGTACCTGAGTTGGTCATCCCTGGCTTCTGCCAGGGTCACCTCTCACCACCCCTGTCAGGTGAGGGGCAGGGCAAGCTCTATGCTGCTAGGGCCAGGTTTCCTGTGAGGGGCAAGTAGAAGTTAATTTTTTTAATTTTAGTTTTTAAAATTTGTAAATTATTTAGTGTGTGTGTGTGTGTGTGTGTGTGTGTGTGTGTGTGTGTGTGTGCGTGCGTGCTTGACTAGTGCAAACCCCAGGGTGTGCATTTGAAGGTCACGGTACAACTTGTAAGAATTAGTTCTCTTCTGCCGTCACCCAGGTCATCAGGCCTGGGAGCGAGTGTGCTTACTCCCTGAGCCCCTGCAAGGCTTCCTAGGACTTCTTATGCGAGCTAATATTTAAGACCATAAAATTATTATCATTTGTATGAGATGAGTTATTTCCCTTTGTAACTTTCAGAGTTCTCTTTGGTTTTGGCTTTCAATAGGTCATTTGGAATGCTTCTCCATGTGTGTTTTTTTGAGTTCATCCCACAGAGTTAGATGTGTGTCCCATCACATCTGAGAAGTCTGACTGTTATTTCTCTCTTGCCTTCCATCTCTTTCCCTTGTGTGACTCTTTGGATGTAGATTTGGTTGCTCTGATTGTGTCCCAGGTCTCCTAGGCTCTGTTCACCTTTCTTTAATTTTATTTATTTCTGTTTGTGGTCTCAATAACTTCTGGTTGATGAAACCTACATTTGATTCTCTCTAGCAATTTTTTTGTTTCATTGCAGTGGTTTTCACCTTGAGACTTGCTTTTTGGCTTCGTGTTAGCTTTCCAGTCTATTGATAGCTCCACTTTGTGCATATATTGTTTCCCTGGCTTTCTCCCTTATCCTCTAGTTTTCTGGGTATCTTAATTTTTTTGTTGCTATTTGTTTTTTGCATTTGGAGACAACTATGTATTTTATGGTGGCCTGGAACTTGTATGTCCTAGGCTGGCATTGAACTCATGATCCTCATGTCTCTACCCAGAGTGTTTTCATATAGTCATGTACCATCATACCTGGCCAAATAAGTTGCTCAAAAATCTTTGTCTAGTACATCTGCCTGTATGTCTCTTTCAGGAGAAGTTTCTATTATCAAACTTTTTCTCTTTGCATGGACCATGCTTCCCTGTTTTTCTGTGCATTTTCAAGTGTATGTGTTGGCATCAGAATTCAGGTTCTTTTTCTCCAGTATCTTTTGTTTCTTATTTATTTTACACTTGTTTGTTATAGGCTATGACTGTGCCAGTTCTTGGGCTAAGTTTGAACAAAGTTGTCTTTTGTGAGCCTGGCCTTTCCCTGAGCATGTGCAGTGGTTTTAAAATTCCATCCATGTTGGGGTTGGAGAGATGGCTCAGGGATTAAGAGCACTGATTGCTCTTTCAGAGGTTCTGGGTTCAATTCCCAGCAACCACATGCTGGTTCACAAACATCTGTAATGAGATCTAGTGCCCTTTCCTGACCTGCAAGCATACATGTAGGCAGAACACTGTACACTTAATGAATAAATAAAATCTTAAAAAAATCAATCTCTGTGTGTATACAACTACTTTTGAATATTCTCATCTAGAAGTGTCTGGTACTCAATGGATAAATGACAAAATTAAAATGTGTGTGCTGTGGGGTTGAAGGAGAATATGCATACTCGAGAATTCACCTCAGTTATGAGAGAAGAGTTTACCACTGTGGAAGGGAAGGGAGGGACAACAGGGGCAAGCTGCCTCTTTCTCTGCAGCTCTATGATCAGAAGCACGGACCAGCAGTTTAGGCATAGCTCTATGGGTTGGTGTGGACAGGGCTACTGTAGGATAGAAGGTTTGTGTAGAGATTTACACTGTTTGATTTGTTGTTCAGTCTCACTGCCTGGGAGTAGTCTGTCTTGGTCATATCTGTGACTCATGGGACCAAGATGGAGGCAGTGTGGGGGGACACTGAGATTCAAAGGCTTATAAGGCAAGCTTTTCAGGCAGCTGAAAGGAGCTGGAGACAGCCTGGGCAGGCGGCAGGTGGTGTTTAAAAGAGTCGCGGTTGCTATGGTCTCACATTCTTTCAGGAGCGGTGGGAAGGTTTGGCTAGGCTTGGTTTGTGGCATTTGAAAGGTAGAATTAGACAGGGCCATCACTTTGTTATTCTGTAAAGCCATGTGAGCAACCAGCTTCCCATGCTTATCTCCTTGATTTTTCTGAACTGGACTCTGAAGTCAAGATTTTCCCATCAGGGTAGCTGTCAAAATGGTAAGAGGGCTTCTTGTTAGGTCTCCTGCCAAATACCATTTATCTAGGCTGCTGAAACACATCCATAGCCCCAATCAGAAATCCTGAGGTATCCCCGATAGTGGAAACTTGGTTAACTTCCAGGAGAAGCAAGACTCAAGAAAAGCCATTGCCTTGATCCTGACTGTCCATATGCAACCATATTTAGCAATGAGATCCTGGGAGTTTGCTGGTAATCTCTGGGCAACACAGTTGTAGCGCCTGTTCCTTGACTCCGCATGTGTGCCTGGAGATGAACCACCTGTCTCTACATCCATATTTTCTTCCCGAAGAGCTGAGTGATTGCCTATAACAGCTGTGGATATTTCTGTTTTATTTTTAAAAGCCCTAAGCAACCAAGTGAAAAGCAAAGCCGATTATGTCATTGAGTCCTTTAATATGTATGAACAGGGAAGCAGAAAACTGAATTAGCCATACCAAACACACAAGATTTACGTTAACTGCCGGATTTTACTGGGGAAATCTATGAATAAGGATGCACAATGTTTGCATTTTGGAGGGAAGATGATTTGAATTTTCTTTATGTTAAGTCAGGCAAATTATCTTTACATGGAGGTTCTTTAAATCCTGCAAATAACCAAGTTTATTGTCATAAGATGATAAAGACGTGTGGAAGACATGCTACCTATCGATCTGCAAAACAATCCAGGTTCTCCCACACATTTGTTTGTTCTGAATGGTTTAATGACACTGCCTTTCTCTCTTTGAATTCCATAGATGTCCAGTGTTAGTGTAGAAAGCTCAGTGTCAACTCTGAATTTTATTTGTGGCACCAAAGCATTAAGTTAGGCATCTAGACAGTTAGAGCCAGATTTCTGGCTCCTGTGTCAGATGCCACAGGGTCTTTGGCTAGTGACTGTCATTGAAGAGTGGTTAGGTCAGCATGAGAAGATAGGCTCATGTACTATTCTGTTTGAAATAGCAAGTCTTTTGGATTCCGAATACTACATTTTGGTAGTGGTGGTGAGGGACGATGTTTTAGTAAGTAAGAAGACTTTCTAATATTTATATTAAAATTCTAAAGATAATACCAAAAATTGTCACAAAATTTAGGACATTGCTCTCTCTCTCGCCCCCTCATTTTACTTCTTATTTTAAGGCGAATCTAGTTTCTCTCAGTTGCACGTTTTAATCATTCACTGTGAAGATGACAGGTGACATTGTTTTACATTTTGAAAGCAGTGGGTCAGTGGGGTGGTTCAGAAAAAGGCTCCTGTCACCAAAGCTGGTGGGCTGGGTTCAGTTTCTGGGAGCCACATGGGAGGAGGAGAAAACCGACTCTCAAAAGCTGTCCTCTGATCTCACCCCAACACATGCAAAATAAATACATGGATATATAATAAAAAGAAATAAAAAACCTTTGAAAATAAGGAAAAACTAAGAAAAATAGTGCACTTGAAGGCAATGTTTTTAATAATATTTTTATTAAATCTTTGAAAATTTCATACAACGTATTTTGATATTACTACCCCAAATTCCTACCGGTTCCACCCCCACCCCCACCTCCTCTTGTACCCAGTTTCATATTCTCTCTTACTCTAACCTATTGAGTCCAGTCTGTGTTGGGTACGGGCACTGGTCTGGAGTGGGGATGCTGTACCAGAGATCACGTCATTAAAGAAAACTGACCCTCCCTCTCCTAGCAACTGTCAAATGCCAATGGCTTTTCAGATAAGGGTGAGACCTCACGCTCCCCTCCCCAACTCCCCATGCTGGGATTTTGTTTGTCTTGAGCTTACACAGGTCTTGTGAATGCTGTCCTAACCACCTTGAGTTCCTACCTGCAACTGCCCTGTCACATCCAGAAAACACCCTTTCTTTGGGTCACCCATCACCTCTGACTCTTGTAATCTTCCTGGTCCCCATCTCCTTGAGGGGAGCGTGTGATACAGATGTTCTGTTTAGCCACAAGCAGTCTGATCTCTTATTTCCTGCACATTGGCCAGTTGTGGGTTTCTGTGTTAATGTCCATCTACTGAATAAGAAGCTTCTTAGATAAAGGGTGAGTGATAAACCCACTGATCTGTGGATATAATAGGAAAATATCAGGAGTCATTTTATTGATATGTCTATTTAGCAGAAGAATGTTAGTGGGTTCTCCCTTAGGGCCTATGACATATCTAGTCACAAGTTTTTGCTTCATTAACAGTGCCGGATATGGGTTCATCTCCATTAAGGTGAATCTTAAATCTGAGCAGACAATGGCCAGTTGCTCCCATAATGTTTGCGCCACTAATGCACCAGTGGACATATTTGCCAGATAGGTCATTTACTGTAGCTTGAAGATTTCACAGCTTGGTGAGACTGATGATTACTACCAATTCTTCCAAGTCAGTACCCATTAGATTTCTTCAAGCTTAGGGCTCAAGTGCATTGTATCTTCAGCAATAGGGTCTTCCCATCTATTTCTAGAGAGTCACTAAGAACATTGGCAGTAGCCTATAATGTTTAAGGGAATATGGGACGCCATTGGCCACCAAGTGAAAAGCAGCTAATCCCATTCCTGGTACTGGGAGTTTTATTTGGTAGTGTGTAGTGTCTAGTTGAGTATTGCCCCCTCCTATTACAAAGTAATCTCATTTAAACTCTTTTGATATATTTATATGCTTTTAGGAAGATTCCATAATAGTAGGCTTCCTTACAGTTCTTACAAAAGGCCTTTAGTGATAGTTATCCCTTTCCACATTCCCACCCTTTACCTTCCTCCCATCTTCCACTTCAGCCTTCTTATTCCATTATTCCCCCATCTCTATAACTTTATATTCCATTTACCCTTTTTTGAAAGATCTTATCCTCCTAGGGCTTTCTTCACTGTATCCCATAGATTTTGATATATTTTTCTTTTGTGTTTCTTTTTTTTAATTCTAGACAGGGTTTTTCTGTGTAGCCCTGGCTGTCCTTGAACTCACTGTGTAGACCATGCTGTCCTTGAACTCACAAAGATTCGCTTGCCTCTGCCTCCGGAGTGCTAGGATTAAAGGCATGTACCACCATCACAAGGTGGTATGTTGTATTTTATTTTCATTCAATTCTAGGAATTTAAAATTTTCTTTCTTGATTTAATCTCTTGACCCAGTTTTCATTAAGTAGTGTGTTGTTTAGGTTCCTTGAATTTACATACTTTCTGGTGTTTTTATTGTTGCTATTATCTTTATTTTGTCGTGGTTGCATAGGGCACAGGATATTATTTCAATTTTCCTATATTTATTGAGGCTTTCTTTGTGTCCTAATATGTGGTCAAGTTTGGAGAAAGCTCCGTGGGCTGATGAGAAGAAAGTGTATTCTTTTTTTTTTCCATACATTGTTTTGTTTTATTTTTTCCATTCAAGAACATAATTAAAGAAATAAAATTTTTTTTTCCTTTCTTCCCCTTCTCCCGGTCCCCTCCCACTACCCCCCCACCCGTCCTCCCTCCCCCTTCTTCCTTGAAAGAGGGCATGGTGCCCTGCCCTGTTGGAAGTCCAAGGCCCACCCCCATCCCTCCTGGCCTAGGAAGGAGTGCATTCAAAAAGACTCGGTTCTCAAAAAGTTAATACATGCAGAAGAGATA
>PVIU01018140.1:9495-22850 GCA_004026605.1 Ondatra zibethicus
ACAGACACAGACACATACACAGACACACAGATACACAGAGACACACAGAGATACACACACAGACACACAGACACACACACTCTTTCTTTGTCTTTCTCATCTCTCTCACATACACACATACACACATGCACACTCTTTCTCGTCTCTCTCACACATACACACGCATGTGCATACGCATGTGTCTCTGGAGAGCAGTGTGCCCTGAGAGGCCCTGCTGGACCGTGTACGGTGGAGCAGTTGCACACTGTAGAGCACAGGGGCCTGTGCCGGCCTGGCGGGGCTGAGCTCCTGCTGGAGGCTTGGGGGCGGTGCAGGTTGGAGATGGAGCTGGTGTTTAGTCCTGTTGGTCTGTGGCAGGCAGGGATTCCAGTGCAGTCTGAGATAGCATAACAATACCACCTTTCAAATTTTCTGAGTTAGTATACAGGCTGAGGAGTTTCATCATAGCATTTCATGCTTATGTGTTGTACTTTGTCCTGTTTGAGATTTCTAAGCATATTGATTATTTCATTTATAATTAGAAGGTGTTTTATAAGGGAAAATGACATTTCTGTGTATTTGGGTGTTTTCTCAACTTTGCAGGATTGGTTCATGTCTCACCCTTTTTTTTCCTTCCAGTGAAAGCACGGACAGCTCAGCTGGCCAAGATCAAATGGTTTATAAGCGTCGCCTTTTACATACTGCAAGTAAGTGCGCGGTGTCGGCTGGGCTCTGGACAGCCGTTTGTTTGTTTCCTCTGTCTGCTTGTGTACGTGTGCATGTGTGTAGGTGACTTCCCTGACCGCACTACTCTCCCTCTTGCGTCCTGAGGCAGATTCTTTCACTTAGACCCATGGAGCTCACCTGGTCGTCTCGCGTAGGGACTCCTCGTCTCCCTCTCCTGAGCTCTGAAAGGCAGACGGGTGCTTTGCTCTCCTGCATCTGTGTGGGTGCTAGGGATCAAAACTGCACGGCAAGCTCCTTACCTGCTGAGACATTTGTGATTTCTAGACTGAAATAACAGCATCCTGTTGGAGAGCCAGGTCCTTAGAGCTGATTTACCTTGCACTACCCTAGAAGCACCTGTGTTCCTTGCTCCCTGGTTCTTTTCTTTTTTAGATTTATTCATTTTTTATGAGTATGAGTGTTTTTCCCACATCTATGTCTGTACACCGTGTCTGTGCCTGGTGTCCTTAGAGGTCAGAAGAGGGTATCAGATCCCCTGGGACTGGACTTAGAGACAGTTTTAATAGGTACTGGGAATTGAACCTGGGTCCTCTGGAAGAGCAGGGCAGTCCTCTTAAATGCTGAGCCATCTCTATCCCACCAACCAGTTTTTCTCCTTACTTGGCCCCTGGTGTTCTTACTTCCTGGGGGATCGGCAGTGCTGCTGATGCATTGCTGACTGCACAGCTGGTTGACACGTGGGCGACCTGGGATCTAGTGCTGTGTGTGTGTCTTTCCTGACCTAAAACACTGGTGCCAGCTCCCCCGAGACGAAGCTTGGAGAATGGCTGAAGAGACGTGGGCTCTTATTTGATAAGCTTGTGCTCCGCGGAGAGCCAGGCCTCTGGCAGGAACCCTCTTCAGTCTGCTTGTTTGAGCAGAGAGTTTGGGGCAACAGAAGCTGCTTCTGGGAAAGTTCAGGAAATAAAACATTAGTTTTCACCATCTTGAAACTGATGGGGGTGGCAAAGGGAGCACCTCTGCTGTGTAGGGAGGATTGTGCTTATTAGGATCTTGGAGTCACGAGTGCTTTTATATTTGGCATGTAGTTCAGCTACTCGGGATAGACATTGTGGGTGGACTCAGCTAATTTAAATAGTGAATGTATGACTTCTGTGTTAGAGGAGAAAATGCCAGTTCCTACGAGAATGCCCACCCACCTGTCACCAGTATGACATTTTGTCTCAAGTCCTGTGTGTGTACTTGTGTCTGTGTGTTTGTGTACTGCAAGGACTGATGGGTGTGAGACCTCTACTCACCACATCTTCCTCCAGGCAGCACTGATGATCTCGCTCATCTGGAAGTATTACTCCGTCCCTGTGGCCGTGGTGCCCAGCAAGTGGATCACTCCGCTAGACCGCCTGGTGGCTTTTCCTACTCGGGTGGCAGGTAGGCAGTAGAGGTGTGCGGTGGGAGATCAGGCCACCTGACTTTGCCCTCATTGTCCCCTTCACAAGCTGCCCTTCCTACCTCAGCCTGATGGGGTCTAGAGAAGCTGCCTGCAGGTCACTTTGAGTGCTCAGGAGCAGAGTTACAGCCCAGGCGCTCAGAGGTCACCTTCTCCTCCTGTGGCTGCCGCACTGGGCGGGTTGGAGGGGTGGTTGAGACAGGGTTTCACTGTGTGGCCCTGGTTGGCCTGGAGCACTGGGCGGGTTGGAGGGTGGTTGAGACAGGGTTTCACTGTGTGGCCCTGGTTGGCCTGGAACTCTGTTGTAGACCAGGCTGACCTCAAGCTCGCAGAGATTTGTTTGCTTCTGCCTTCCCAGTGCTGCTGGGATTAAAGGTATGCTCCTCCATGTCCTGGCAACATAGGAACAATTCTTTAAAAATAATGCCAGTTAAAAAAAAAAAGCCAGGTGGTGGTGCACGCCTTTAATCCTAGCACTCGGGAGGCAGAGGCAGGCGGATCTCTGAGTTCGAGGCCAGCCTGGGCTACAGAGTGAGTCCCAGGACAACCAGGGCTGTTACACAAAAAAACCCTGTCTTGAAAAACCAAACCAAACCAAAAAAAAAAAAAAAACCAACCCAAAAAACATGCTATTTGCCTTGTGTGTATACTTTTAGTCTGTCTAGCAGTCAGTTAACAGGCATGAGGAACTCTGTGAGTTCAAGGTCAGCTTGGTTCTACCTAGGGAGTTTAGACCAGGTAGGGCTACTTAGAAAAATGGGGATAAAAAAATTCCTGCCAGTTACAGATAAGCCGAGCTGTGGTCTGTGTCTTCCAGTGTGTCTTTGCCGTCTGTCTTAAAATGGTCAAGGCCGCCTGGCTTAAATCACTCTGTATGCTTTTCACTTTCTTGTGTCTCATATGTTCAGTCCGCTATAATAAAATATACAGTGGGTACTTGTAGGCCGAGTTTCCCCGTCCTGACTGCCAGCCCCAGAATAAACACACTAGTCTTAATTTCCTTACAAATGCTCAGTGATAGCTCAGGCTTGTTACTAAGCAGCTCTTACAACTTAACCCATTTCTGTTCATCTGTGTGCTGCCCTGAGGTTTGTGTGTCCAACTCGGTCTGTGTCTGGCTCTGCCTTCTTCAGCCCAGTATCCTTAGTTTGGTTGTCCTGCCTTTGCTTTCTACCTGGCTGCCAGCCAATCAGCTGTTTGTTAACAATGATAGCATTCTATATTTCCAGTGTATAAAGATTTTTCCACAGCAGGTAACTTAAACATACAGATCTGCTTCCTGACAGCTGGAGTCCAAGGTGAAGGTGCCATAGATTGGTGTCATCAGGACCCATTTTGTGTTTCACAAATGGCACCCTTTCAAGGGTCCTTGGATAGAGGAGGAGAAGCTAGGCTGTGCTGTGTGAACTTCTTCCTAAGGCGGCCCCAGGGTCAGGACTGACGCATATGAATTAGGGTGCAGACATTGCAGGGCACAGCACTCTGTCAGGAAATTTCTTTGCCAAAGAATTTTCTTGTTATTTGAATTTTCCTGTTAGTACACTTTCTCGGGTCCTGATTTTTGGTAATCAAGGTAATACTGCTGGATGTGGTGGCTTATGCCTGCAGTCCCAGTCTTTGGGAGGCTGAAGCGGAGGCAGGGGGATTGCTGCAAGTTCAAGGCCACCGTGGACCACGGTGTGAGACCCTGTAAAAAGCAGAGTGTATGTTCTCGCCGGCCACGGGTTCTGACGTGTAGCCACACATCACTGAAAGGAAGCGCTTTCAAGGACCTTCAGTTTAGCTGTGCCCCCCTCCCCAACACTGCTGGGCTCAGGTCTAAGGAGCAGCAGGCCACCCTTGCTGGCACTCTGCTGAGCAACCTGGGGATGGAGGATAAGGATGTCTTTACTTTAGGCCTGAGAAAACATAACTTTGTTTACAATGCTTTTTTGCTGTTGTTGATTTTTTAAAGACAGGTTTCTCTGTGTAGCCCTGGCTGTCCTGGAACTTGCTCTGTAGATGGGCCTCTAACTGAGAGATTCACCTGCCTCTGCCTCCTGACTGCTGGGATTAAAGGTGTGTGCCACCAGCTCCTCCCCCAGCTTTCTAATACTTTTTTGAGAAGTGTAAAATAGTGGTCAGGGTGTTGTTATAGCCTGTTGATATAGCCAGGGACATCTCTGGCAGGAAAGGGACACAAGACAGTGCCTGTTGTTCAGCTTGGTACACAGTGTACCTGTCTGTCTGTGACCTGTAGTCTGATGAGCTCCTTCTCTTACCCCTCAACAGTTGGAGCTGGCATCTTCCTCCCTGTAGGTGTTGCCACTGTACCCTCTGACATGAGTTTCTTTGTTGTAGGTGGAATTGGAGTCACCTGCTGGATTTTGGTCTGTAACAAAGTTGTGGCTGTTGTGCTCCACCCCTTCGGCTGAGCGGAGGATGTGGGGCTACAGGACTTTACCAGAAGGATTTCCACGATCACACAGAAGTTCACAGGCTCTTGATTTTGTGTTTTGGAATATGTTTGTTTTGTCTGTCACCTGGAAGTCTTGTTCAAGTCAGGACTTTCTACACTTGTTATTGAGCCAGAAAAAGACCGGTATGACAGTTAATGTATTGTTGATATAGTTTTGGACCCATGTGGGCTGTGAACCATCAAGTGGCATTTGCATCCTGCGCTTTCTCTGAGCATGGTTTGGTTTTGTTGCCAGCTGCAAAGACTTTCCTAACTACTCCAATAGTGCCATTTTTTTTTTTTTGCATCACAAACAAAAACACTTTAGTCTTCTAGAAAATATTTAAATGATGTCCACATCAGTAGTTTCTTGCAGACACAACCTATGATCCTGGGAGGGTGAGATCATTCCGTGGGCAAAGGTGCTGCTGCTGAGGTCCCTCCTCAGGGCACCTGAGGTAGAAGGGGAGAAACAAGTCCTGCAGGTTGTGCTCTGTCCTCACTTGATGCCACCGCATCTGGGTCCCAACACACACAACACTCATTGTGCAAGGGAGAACCAAGTCCACAGTTGTCTTCTCTCGCCTTCACACTTGAGATGTTGTGAACACACACACACACACACACACGTGTAGTTTTTTAAAAACATGAACAGTCTTTAGTCCTGTACATTTGGGATCCCCTTGGAATAGACTATCCCTTTAGAAGAGACCTAAGGTTCTGGATTTGGGATGGTGGCAGGATCGTGCACTGTCCCATACCCTCGACCGCTCTGTTTCTGTATGCGTTGGCTACGCAGAGTGATGACTTCATGTCAGTTTGAAGAAATTCCTCATTTCTCACAGCAGAGTTTATGGAAGTGATAAACTCAGAATGTTTCTGTGCTCTGTGCAGTCGGCCTTGTGTTACATTGGCAGCTGGCAGACTGTTCAGTATGCACACGCTCAGTGGACACGTCCTATCTGATTGTCTTCCCTGGTGCATCTTATGCAGTGCTCTCAAACTGAACCCCAGATCACCCCAGACCTTCTATGGAATGATACATAGTAATCTTTTTAGAAATTTGTCTAGTTGTCAGAGTTCTGCATTTTGAGTTTTTTTTTTGAGCAAGATCTAGGTAAACATTTTCTAACTACACCTTACAAACATCTCAAAAGAATTGAAGTTCATGGCAGTTGCTCAAATATTACATCTAAGTGCTGTTTTTCTGATATAAAATAATATGGGAAATTTTAAATTAATTTTCTTATATTTATTTATTATTTTTATTACATTGTGTGTGTCCCACAGTGTGAGTTTGGGAGTCAGAGTACAACTTTCAGGAGTTGGTTATTTTAGTTAATTTTAAAGACTTTTTCAGATTGTTCAGTGAATCAATAAATTATTATGAAAAAATTTCTTAATTTCTTAATGACTGGAACTATTGCTGGACCTCACAGCTAACGTGCATACACTTTGAGGTCACACAAGACTTCAGGCTACGTTGTACTCAGCCGGCTTGTTTAACCGGCCTTTGATATAACAGCGGAAGCACCAGCTTTAATTGTGTTGAATTCCCATGTAATCGGCTCTCACAAACTAAGTTAGTGCACAGTTGTAACCCACACTGTCTGTCTGTGCATATGGTGCTCTGTTAATACATTTTCCAAGTGGTAAGGAAAATATTTAAGTGCCAACTTCAAAACCACACACACAAAAAGATTAAGGTTATAACAAATATAATAATAATGTACCTCGTGGAAGTTTTCTGCTTCTTGTGCTTTAATCTCAAGGTCAGTTGCTCTCTCCTCTCTGCCAGCTCTTCTTTTTCAGACAACTGCAATTTTTTCAAACTTGCTTTAGATTTTTAGCTTGAATAGAACCATTTCTTTTTAATTTGATTAATTCTTCATATTCTCTACTCAATCCAAAAGTTTCATTTTCTTCTTCCTCCTTCCCATTCCTTGTCTCAGTTGCTCAAATCCCTGTTTCTCCATTTCTAGTTTATGCCTCTGTTACTCCTCTGTCCGTCGTCTTTCTTCTCCCATTTTTTTGTTTTAATCTTCAAAGTTAATTTCCAGTTTTCCAGGCATCAGAGATTCTTGAGAAACTGTTCTATATATCTCTGGGGAATCATCATCTAATACCATGCTTTTCCTTGCTTTAGCAAATGCCTTCCTCTTCCTCTGTTCTCCTCCGGGCCTCCTCCTCTGCTTTTCTTTCCTCACCTTCTCTCCTTTGCCTTTCTGTTTCTTCAGAACTGAGCTAGAGTTTTCCAGGGCGGTACTCTGTAAAAACTTCTGCCATATCTTGGTTTCATCCTCATCCTTCTCATTTACCTGCTCAGCTCTTTGTGCTAATTCATACTGTGTTTTCCTCTTTTCCAGCAGACCCTGTTCAAGTCTGCACTTTCTTTCCTCTTCGTTCTCTTCCTGTCTGTGTCTTTCCATTTCATCAAATTTACCTTTTCCCGTCCCTGTTAGCTTTTGGGACACGAGCCCTTTCTGCTTCAGCAGCAACCTCTTCCTTGTCATCAGAAGCAAGCATTTCTTTAATCTCCGCCCTTTGCAAAACATCATTCACGTTTGCTCTATGTGGTTTGGGGTAGAAGCTTTGTATATGTTTGTATTCAGTAGATGAGGCTATAAGCACCAGACAGATTGAGGTTGCATGGCCACACTTCCTTTAAGTTCATCCTTTTGTTTCCTGTAATCTGACTCTGAAGGATGAACACACTTTGATTGTAACGCTGTCGCTGAAGAAGGAGCAGGAGCTCAAGCAGGCCAGGTAGAAGCTGTCCAGCGGGGCCATTTTTAATTTTAGAAAAAAAGAAAAACAAAAACTGCACACACACATATTTTTTTTTAAGAAAAAAATACCACTACAAGAATTCTGCTTTTTATTTCTTGAAGTTGAACTGAAAACGACACTAGTGGGCGTTACTTGTCCTCCTCTTTGAAATATCATTTGTTGGACCAGGTTCAGCGTCAAACTGTGAAAAGCATCACCATGTATCTAAGCCTGCTAATTTTTCATAGTGGTTCCTATGTGTGTTCATGAGACCATGTTATGTTGTTTTTATTTAAAGCATTTCAAATGAAGTATGTCTTTAAAGCACTGGGTGTTTATGCTGTGTAGGGTGGAACTGTGAAGCAAGGTGGGGTCTGATCAGTTCATTTGAATTGAAATTCATTTGGCTCATGAAGTTACAAGACAGAGTTCTGCCAAGTCTCAGTGATTCTCTTTTGTTTTTTTTGAGGCTGTTCTGGAACTCTCTCCATAGGCCAGGCTGGCCTTGGACCCACAGAGGTCCACCAGCCTCTGTCTCCCAAATACTGGGATTAAAGGTGTGTGCTGCTTCACCTGGCTCCAAGTCTGTTTTTGAAGCACTTTTCCTTGTTACAGTATTTGCCAGTGCTGATAGCCTTATTGCAGGAGTAGTCCAGCACTGCCTGGTTGTGATCCTTGACTCTGGGGAGCCATAGCACAGAAAAGCTACAAGCTAGCACCATCACATATCTCTGCACAGCTCTGGCTGTCCTGGAACTCACTACGTAGACCAGGCTGACCTGGAACTCACAGGGATTCACTTGTCTCTGTCTCCTAGCTGCTGGGATTAAAGGCATAGCACCGGGTTTTGAAGGATCATATTTATATTCTTATGTTTCCTAGTGATCTCATAAACAGCTTGTGCTTTTGGCTGACTGTACTGTGAATAGGGCGAGGGTGTGGCCCTTTGTGTTGCTGTCAGATGGCACACCACCCAAGCAGCAGACACTGCAGACTTACATGGCAGCAGGGTGACTTGGCTGGGTGTATAAAGGGCACAGATAGTGTGCAGCAGTAGGCATTGCCAACGTCGGCCTGCCCATCTGCCCCGCATCCCCACCCCTCATCAGAAGATCAGTGGAGGATCTGAGGAGGTTGGAACGGCACTGGAAGCTGCAGAATCTGGGCTCGCTTCAGGAGTTCGGCACTTGGGGTTGGGGAGGGTATGCACCTTGGACCTTTTGTAGTGAGTTGCGATCTGGAATGGTGTTTACGCCATCCAGACCTAGGCCTCTCAAGGGATGTGTGATGTCAGCTGACTGCAGGAAAACAGTGACAGAGGGTTAGTTTGCTCCCAGATGTTAGTGCCCCACATGCATAATGTAAGACTGCTCGTGTCGGGCTGGAGAGATGGCTCAGTGGTTAAGAGCACTGCTTGCTTTTCTAAAGGTCCTGAGTTCAATCCCCAGCAACCACATGGTGGCTCACAACCATCTGTAAAGAAGTCTGGTGCCCGCTTCTGGCCTGAAGGCACACATGCAGACAGAACACTGTATACACAGTAAATAAATCTTAAAAAAAAGACTGCTCGTGTCCATGTGTATAATGTAAGACTGCTCGTGTCCATGTGTATAATGTAAGACTGCTCGTGTCCACGTGTATAATGTAAGACTGCTCGTGCCCCCATGTGTATAATGTAAGACTGCTCGTGTCCACGTGTATAATGTAAGACTGCTCGTGTCCACGTGTATAATGTAAGACTGCTCGTGTCCACGTGTATAATGTAAGACTGCTCGTGTCCATGTGTATAATGTAAGACTGCTCGTGTCCACGTGTATAATGTAAGACTGCTCGTGTCCACGTGTATAATGTAAGACTGCTCGTGCCCCCATGTGTATAATGTGTGTCAGTCTGAGTGGGGGATATCACTGTGTCTCTCCGTCCAGAACTTCATTTGTTTAAAAATGGGTAATAAACATTGAGTTAACCAGGGAAAGGTGCAGCAGAAAGTGTCTCTGTCCCCTGCCCTGTCAGTTTTCCATGCTCCACTGCCACCCGCTTCCGGGGTTCTCCAAGATGGCCCGTGTTTATGAATGCTGCTGTGTGTGCACTTTAAAAAACGATGAAAGGAAAAACCTGAAAAACTAAAATTATTTTTTTTTAATTTTAATTTTTTTGAGGCAGGGTCTTACTGTGCAGACCTGGCTGGTCTGAAACCTACCATGAAGACCACGCTGGCCAAACTCAGAACACCCCTCTGCCTCCTGAGTGTGGAGATGTGGGTGAGAGCAGCCACAGGCAGCATCATCACCCCACAGCAGGCGCTAAGCCACTGGTGCTAATATACACTAGCGAATCTACATCTGGAGACAGTGTGGCCAATTCCAGGTATGGAATAAGTTGCTCCTGTAGCTAAATGAAGGTGAGTTACACAGTGTAGGCTGGGAATCCAGACCCTGTACAGCTCCAATAAACGCTCTTAGACCTGAGCAGCTAGCGTGAGCATACAGTTGTTTTAGGTCAAGGTTAAAAGAAAAGATCATTATGTAACAAAAGAGTAATAACAACAAAATACAGTCTCCTATACAGGCACAGATTGGCTCACAAGGGCAGCGCACTCGGCTGTGCTCTGCTGAGACCACCGGCAATGACCATGAGGCCGAGTGTGAATCCCTGTACTGTCTCGTCTTGAGTCTGATGGCTATCTTGCTGCCAGTGGCTCTCCCATGCAGTTTTGACAACAGTCCTGCTGACAGAGTTTGCATGCCTAATGCTGAACAAGAGTCGCTGTGAGTCCCAGATCTCCAAGCTCTAATAAACCGGTCTGCCTGAAGAGTGGACGTTTTTTGCCTTCATGATAAAGATGTAAGTTTGTATTTAAGATGTTACCATTGATCAAGTACAGTGGATTATTTTATTAGGTAGCAATACATTACCCAAATTACCCACAGTCCACCCAAGTACTAAAACAGACACAATGTAAACCCTCACAAGGTAAGTAAGATTAAAGGCACGTAACTAGTACATAAACCAGAATGTATTAGGCCACTGTTGCATTTAAATAACCGTTTTCCTGCTTCCTTCGGCGGGTGAGTCCTGGATGGACCGCACCACGGTGGCTCTGGAGTCCCCGAAGGCGTTGCTGGCTGAGGCCTGGCTGGGCCCGAGCTGCTGGGTCTTGCCGGCCGCTTCGCAATTGGTGGGGTCACTCGTGCCCGCGAAGCCTGCACCGAACAGCTCCTCCATGAGGCTGCTCTTCTTGTCCCGGAAGGCCGTCTCCTTGGCTTTGACCCTGGTGGCCTTGCCGAAGGAGGGCTCGTAGCTGGCGGGCTCCAGCCTCAAGTCCTGGTCGCTGCGGTGCTTGCCCATGCCGTGGCGGCAGCGTGGGCTGCCCGAGGCCTGCCCATAGGATGTGGGCAGCCCGTGGTGCAGGTTCTCAGTGGCCTCGGTGAAGGAGTAGTGCTTCCTTGGCCGAAGGGTCTTGTTCGGGGCTGGCCCAGGCTCCACATCATCCGCCGCTTCCTCCTTGCCCACCTCAGCCACTTTCCTGGCTGGAACCTCGCCCTCTGGGTCTGCAGGGGCCACACTTTCCCTTGCAATTGGCTCTACTTCTGGTGGGATGACTTTCTTTTCTTGATCTTCCCTTTTCTCTTCTTGCTTCCTCAGAGTTTCCAGAGAGGCTTGTGGTTTTGGGTGTTCGACCTCCTTTGATAAATCTGCATTACAAAGATTAAGTGCCCTTAAACAAGAACTAGATTTTAGAAGCACCACCACCCCCTATGGTGCAGTGGCCAGGGAACAAGCTTAGGGCTTGAGTTCCTATCCTTGACATCCACTAGAAAACAGAATCCCAAAGCTGGAGCACGGCTGTGCCAGACTCTACCCCCAGCACTGTCAGGCCTGAACATTGGTGGTGGGCCAGTCTAGGCTAAAACGTAGCTATCTTTGTTCAGTCAGAGCCCTGCCTTGAAGCAATGAGGTCCAGAGTAGTGGAGGAAGAAGACATGGTGGCCTGCTCGGTTCTCAACTGATGTATTTGGGGCTGAGAGTGTAACTCAGTAATAGAATACTTACTTAGCAGGCCTAAGGTGCCTGCCAGGTTTGATGCCCCAGCTTCCTAAAGCCAACCAGCTCCAGAGAGAGAGAACCTCACTGGGTTTCCATTTCAGGATGGCGTGTTAGCACACCTCCCGAGACGTCAGACATGTCACTGAAATGGTACAGGAGATGAATACGCACAGGGCACTAACACACAGAAGGAATCATTGTTAATAAGCTTTCCTAGACTGTTCTAAATAAATGGGAATTAGGAAAAGAAGAAAAGTATTATTTATGCACAAATACTAAGAAAATCTTCCCTCAACGATACTCATCAAACAGGAATCATTTTCACCAGAAGCTGACGGAATGGCCCAGTGATAGCTGTGTAGGCAGTTTCTAGTGGAATTTAAGTGAATACGTCCTTCGGCCCAGCACTTTCATCTCTAGGAACAAACCTACGCAACCAGAAGGCTGCAGGGCTGTGTAGACAGCAAGTACTCTTTAGTTCCGTCCAACACTGCAAATGTGCGGGGGTGAGGGATGAAGGGCAGCGTGCTGTTATGGGGTTCTGGGTAACTATGGGCAAATGGCCTTATACGATTCTACACTAGAACATGAGTTCAGGGTATTTTGTATTTGTTCCTGCTGCTGCTGCTGCTGGTGTGTGTGTGTGTGTGTGTGTGTGTGTGTGTGTGTGTGTGTGCGCGCGCGCACTTAGAACCATGCCTCACCATAGTATATGCTCAACTAGAATTTGTCAAATGAACAAATAAATTTTCCAAGTGGATTTAAAAATAAGTGGAAAGGGCTGGAGAGATGGCTCAGTGTAAGAGCACCGGCCACTCTTCCAGAGGACCTGGGTTTAACACCTAGCACCCACATGGCAGCTCACAACTTTCTGTAACTCTAGTTCCAGGGGACCCATCATACTAGGCATGTGTGTGGTGCAAATATCTCTGCATGCAGGCAAAATAACCATATACCTAAAATCTTTAAAAAAATATTTATTATGTGTACAGCATTTGGCCTTCATGTATGCTTGCAGGCCAGAAGAGGGCGCCAAGTCTCATCATAGATGGTTGTGAGCCACCATGTGGTTGTTGGGAATTGAACTCAGAACCTCTGGAGGAGTAGCCTTAACCTCTAAGCCATCTCTCCAACCCCATACAATACATCTTTAAAAAGTGGAAAAATTAAGTGACTACTGAGCCTGGAAAATGCAGCAGGCTTATGGAGGAATGCTGCCAAAGTTGTCACCTAAACATCAGTGTGGCCCTTCAGGCCCTCTCCCAGCTCCGCCCTTAGGCCTAGCAAATGTGTGGACTCTGGGCTTGCTCACCTCCCGCTTAGCCTGACAGGTTCCCCTGCTCAGTTGTCAGCAGTGATGAAACACAAAACCACTGTCTTCAGCATGTGTGGGAGATGACAGCTGATGTGGGTCCCTCTGGGTGCTGTGAATATGCTTTATTACCATTGGTTAATAAAGAAGCTGCTTTGGCCTATGGCAGGGCAGAATAGAGCTAGGTGGGAAAACTAAACTGAATGCAGAGAGAAAAAAGATGGAGTCAGATAGATGCCATGTAGCTGCCAGAACCTTACCGGTAAACCTTGAGTCTCATGGTAAAATATAAAATAATAGAAATGGGTTAATTTAAAATGTAAGAACTAGCTAGATTCAATGCAATGCCCATCAAAATCCCAGTAAAATTCTTCAAAGACCTCGAAAGAACGGTACTCAATTTCATATGGAAAAGCAAAAAACTCAGGATAGCCAAAACAATCCTGTACAATAAAAGAATTTCTGGAGGCATCTCAGTCCCTGACTTCAAACTCTGCTACAGAGCTACAGTACTGAAAACAGCCCGGTATTGGCATAAGAACAGACAGGAGGACCAATGGAACTGAATAGAAGACCCGGATATCAATCCACATATCTTCGAACACCTGATCTTTGATAAAGAAGCAAAAAATATCAAATGGAAAAAAGAAAGCATATTTAACAAGTGGTGCTGGCAA
>PVIU01018140.1:30079-40112 GCA_004026605.1 Ondatra zibethicus
TGTATATGTACACCTGACACAGTTGAAAGACAGTATATATGTACACCTGACACAGCTGAATGACCTGTGTGTATATGTACACCTGACACAGTTGAATGACCTGTGTGTATATTACACCTGGCACAGTTGAAAGACACTGTATATGTACACCTGGCACAGTTGAATGACCTGTGTGTATATTACACCTGGCACAGTTGAAAGACACTGTATATGTACACCTGACACAGCTGAATGACCTGTGTGTATATGTACACCTGACACAGTTGAAAGACACTGTATATGTACACCTGACACAGCTGAATGACCTGTGTGTATATGTACACCTGACACAGTTGAATGCCTGTGTGTATATTACACCTGGCACAGTTGAAAGACACTGCATATGTACACCTGACACAGTTGAAAGACACTGTATATGTACACCTGACACAGTTGAATGCCTGTGTGTATATGTATCACACTTTATCCTTTAAGCTGTTGAATGCCCACCCTGATTTCACGTCTTTGTGCTTGTCAGTGGTGCAGGTGTAAACACAGGTATTGGAGTGTGGTTTTTGTATGTGGAATTCATTTCCTTTAGGCGTGTATCCGTGCTGTTGCTGCCGACATAGCCCTTCTGTTTTTAGCCTTCTGAGGAGCCTTCACCACCCACCCACGGCTACGCTAACTACATTCCCACAAGCAGGTCTTTTCCCTCCGCATCCTTGGCAGCATTTTCCTGGGGTAACAAGCCTTCTGCTGGGGTGAAGCGGGGTCCCTGGGAGTAAGGACATGTGTTGTCTTGATGAATAAAGATATGAACAGTTTTTATATTTTTGTATCATTTGCATTTCTTCTTTGAAAAGTGTCTATTCAAGTTATTCTATTTAATTACTTTAAATGTATGTGTGTGTGCATAAGTTTATGTGTAGCACATGCATGTGGAGCCGAGCAGATGAGAAGAGGGTTAGAGTACAGCTGGTTGTCAGCTGCCATGTGGTGCTGGGGACCAGCGCCAGGTCCTCTGCATGGGTAGTAAGCACTTTAAACTGCTGAGCCATCTTTATGTTGGGTGGCTCACAGCTGACCAGACTCCAACTTGAGAGGCTCCAATGTGCCTCTCTGACCTCCTTGGGCACTATACTTACGATTACAAGCCCACACTCTCACACACAAATGTACACACAATTATAAATTAAAAACAGGGCTGGGAAGATGGCTCAGTGGTTAAGAGCACTTGCTGCTCTTCCAGAGGATCCGAGTTCAGGTCCCAGCACCTACATCAGGGGCTTCACAACTGCCTGTAACTCCAGTTCCAACAACTCTTTCTAGGCTCTGTGTTCACTCACATAAATATATCCACACACAGGAACATGCATAAACACATAATTTAAAAGTAAAATAAATCTAAAAAAACCAAAAATGTTTTAAAAGAACCACATTCCTAAGTTTTTTTACATTTTATTTATTGTTTGTGTTTGTATTTATGTGTATGTATGTGTGTGTGTGTATGTATGTGTATGTATGTGTGTGTGTATGTATGTATGTGCACATGCATGCCACTGTGTATGTGTTGAAATCAGAGGACAACTTGGGAGACTTGGTTTTCTCCCTGACCATCTGGGTCCCAGGGTTCTAACTCAGGTTGTAAGGCTTAGCAAGCCCCTTTGCCATGCTAGCCCTATTTTTTGAGACAGAGTCTCACATAGCCCAGGCTGACTTTCAGCTACTCATTCCCCTATCTCCACCATATCTGGCACTGCAAGTGTAACTACTGGCTTTGCATCTGTTAAACTGCGAGCTCATGCACACTTTGTAAATGCATCACCAACGGGCTACATCTCAAGTAGGACCTTAAATAAACTTAAGGGTCATTAGACTTACTCTGAACATTACCGTGCTTTGATTTCTAAGTTAAAAACATTAGAATGTTGTCAGATGTGCTGTTGTTCGCTGTTGCGAAGGAGCAGTGAAGACAGACAATCTTATGAAGAGAGGGTGAGTTTTTCTAACCCCAGTACACAGTGGTCCGGCTGCTCACTCTCTCTCCTCCATCTGTTCACTATCGTCTGAAGAAACAACTTGAAGACATCTACATAGATGTAGGTACTATGGTGTTTGGACAGACGCATTGCGATGGTGTTTGGACAGACGCATTGTGATGGTGTTTGGGCAGACGCATTGCGATGGTGTTTGGACAGACAGACACACTGTTTTGGAAGAAATACCTTAAGCTTCTGCTGCAGCTGCCGCACTTCTCCCTGAAGAGTCTTTGTTGCTGTTTGAGCTGCTAATGTCTTCCGGTTTTCTTTGGCCAACTGCCGACCAAAGGATCGATTGTTCAGCCTCAGCTGTTTTTCCAAGTTCTGAAAACAGTATATATTTCAACTACTCTGTAGCCAGCGTGGCGTCATGAAACTTGACTGCAATGAAACGAGCTACATTTATGACAGGTGCAAATTTCAACACGACTTTAGTCACTGACTTAGCGAACAAACATTAGAACAAAACAAAATGAAACATCGGCCAGAAAGTCCCAGATCTCAGGTCTAGAGAATAAATATACCTTTCCAGCCCAAAACCCAATGTTCTTTACAAACCATGGATACTGATAAAAAATATTCAGACACATCCTGAAGAACCAGTAAGTACAATCAGAGTCTTAACATGGGGCCCAAATGCATCATTCTGTTGTCTTTGCAGATGGTGACCCCTGGCTCCTCTCTTTAGAGGGTCCAGCCTCAGTGCAGATCATGATGGACAGAGATCCCTAGCGAACAGACATGAAGGTTGTCATGGGGCTTCATGCCACCCTCTGCAGTGCTGGACTATAACTGAGAAACAGAAACCTGCTAGCGTGGATCCCCTCATGCACTAGCACCCGGATGCTGACCTAGGTGTTGCAGAGTTTGGGCTACTCGGTGCTGTTGGTGTCCAACACCCACTCTGTGGAAGACAATTTTCTTTGAAAGTAGAGAACTTTTCCAGCAGAGTAGTATTATTCTGTCTGTTCAGAAAATGTGGGTGAAACAACCTAATTCTTATCAAAGAAAGTGTCTGTCACCATCAAGTATCGAAGAATTAACAGTATGTCAACTCCATCTGTATTTATGTCCATGAAGGTCATGTAAAACAGGCAGGACTCTATGTGATTAGTGCCTGCTCCTCCACTGTCCCTCTTAGTGACATCCCTGGCTTTGGACAACCAGCGTCTGTTGAGGAAAATCTATCCATTATCTCTCCAGTTATTTTAATTTCATTCCTTCCCTTCTCCCTTCCCTCTCTCCATCCCTCTTTCCCCCTCTCCTCTCCCCTCTCCTCCCTTCCCCTCCTATTATCCTCCCTGCC
The DNA here is from genome assembly GCA_004026605.1 of Ondatra zibethicus. NCBI lineage: Eukaryota > Metazoa > Chordata > Mammalia > Rodentia > Cricetidae > Ondatra > Ondatra zibethicus. Next base: position 33,407 of record PVIU01018140.1, read on the forward strand.
CTTCCCTTTCTTCTTCCCTGAGAAACATGATTTTGAAATAACTAAAACTGTTTATGTGGAAACAAGTCTATAAATTTGTCAGACTGAGGAGAGACAAAAGCAAAGGGAGCTAGACAGACAGACAGACAGAATGCTCTGGCAAGGGGAGACAGCCTTTCAGCAGGAGCTGAACGCAGGCGTTCATTTCAAGGGGTGACTCCCACCACACATAGAAGGCCTCTGCTTCACACTGGGACCCAGTGTGGCTGTCACACCAGTTGTTTCCAGACACATCACCTGGCTGGAGAGAGCAGAAGCCCAGCTGAGACCTGTGCCCCTCCTTCCAGCCCCGCCTTCCTTCCCCCACTGGACACTAAACACAATCACTTGCTGTGGTGAGCTGGCTCACAGCCCATGGGCTGAATTATGTGCTCCCTCTCTATCAATACTGAACCTTCTGAGATACAAACCTGTATTTTTTTGTCATTTGCCTCCATTTTGGCTGTAAGAACAGTCAACCTGTGAGTCAGTTCTTCTCTTTCTGCAAGGCTCTTGTCTTCTGAAAGTTTCTGTAGGGCCTGCAAGGCATCTCTGGTCCTCAGCAGCTCACCGTCAGTCTCTCGGAGTTTCCTCGCCACGGCTCGCTCCTTCTCCTGGGATTTCCGAAGGAGCTGCCGCAGGCCCCTCACCTCATTCTGGTGTCTCACTGTGACCTGAGGCAGGCTGTCCTGTGAGCTCACGTATCTCCCAATGGCTTTTGCGTGTCTGAGCTGAAGCTGCTTCAGGAAGTGGTTCTCTGTGGCAGTGGCTTCCAGCTTCCGGCGCGTGTCGGCTAGCTCATTCTTCAGCTCCTTAATCTTATGGAGCCGGGCTGACAGTATGCGGTGTGTCATGGCATCTCTTCTTTTGGCAACTGTTTGAATTTGAGAATTGAAAAATGAAGCATTCCAGATGTGCCTTTTCTCAGTTGGGTCCTTCTGGCCTGTGTGAGCAGACAACGCAGATGGTTAGCAGAAGAACACCGAGGTCACACGTGTGGGGACCCCACACATAACCACCATGGACCTAGGTGGCCAAAGGAGGCTCACTGAATCTGCCTGCTGCTGGCTAGGCACTTTACATACGTGTGCCTCACTGACAGTTCCTCAGTCCAGTTGCATCTATTTGTATCTGGAGGTTTAAGTCATCCAAGGTTATACAGCCATGAAGTGACAGAGAATGGACTGAAAAACCACACCTTGCAGTCTAAAGCCTGTGTTTAAAAATCTGCTATAAAAGTTATTAAAAAATCCTGCCAGGTGTGGAGGCACATTCCTGTATCCAGCTCTGAGGAAGAAAAGGCAGAAGGATCAGGAGTTCAAGGATAGCCTGCACTAAATGAGATGCCATTTCAAACAGAACATGACAGAACACAAATTTTATTCAAAACCATTGTGCCAGATAGTTTTATGTCAACGGCACAAGCTAAAGTTTTTTTTTTTTTTTGAGAGGAGGGAACCTCAATTAGGAAAACTGAGATCAGGCAAGCCTGGAGGGCATTTTCTTAGTTGGTGGTGAGGGCTCAGCCTATAGAATATAAAGGCAAATCCACAGGAGCCATTCAAATGGATGTCAGGAATTTATTAGGAAAACACTCACAGGGTACACAACAAGGTAGATAGCCATGGAGGTCTTCCGTTCTGCTGGGGGTGTGTGTGTGAATGGAACCTGCAGCATCCGATACTCAACTACCACGTCAGACAGAGCCTGTCCCTCTTTCTAGCAGAGGAGTTACATCAGCAGACAAGAAACTCTACTTTGCTGGGCAGTGATGGTGCACACTTTTAACCCCAGCACTCAGGAGGCAGAGGCATGCAGGTCTCTGTGAGTTCGAGGCCAGCCTGGGCTACAGAGTGAGTTCCAGGACAGCTAGGGCTACACGATAAGATACTGTCTCTAAAAACAAAACAAAAGGCCACAAGGAAAAGATATCACTAAAGCCCTTTGGGTGATGTTGGTTTTAAAGACTGTCAACATCCTCACCAGACTTGAGACACTGTCTTCTTCCGTGTCAGGACAAGACATTGACATTTCATTGGCAGTTCAGACTTTGATCCTTTAGCTAAGACCAAAGGCTAAAAGCTAGCACTGAGTATCCATGATGAGGGTGCCTGTTAACTAAAGTCAGAACCCTCCTTACTAGCAGGCTTGGAGTGTCAGCTCTACTGGGGACAAAGCTACAGTTTCTTGTTGTTATATAATTATCCTTAATTTATCTATTTCCCAATTCCTTCTATAAAAGATCACCCATTGTGGTGGTTTGGAATTTGTCCAGCTGGCTTTAGGAGTTGCTTTGGTCCAGCATTTCCTCACTATGCTCTCTTCCCTGTGTTTTGGAATGGTAATATATATCCTGTGCCATTATTTGTTGGAAGTATGGAAACTGCTTTTTGATTTTGATTTTTACAGGTGATTACAGTTAAAAGATTGCCATGTGTCTCAGAAGAGGATTTGGACTTTTGACTTTGAAACAAGTTTGAGACTGGGATAGACTAAGGGGACTTTTGAAGTCGAACGGAACGCATCTTTCCATTATGATGTGGCTATGAGCTTTTGGGTGTCAGGGTTGCGTTGGTTTCTGTCGGGGTCCGATGCCCCAACATAAAACTACTTTTGTCTAACTGGACCGAAATATGGGCCTACAGGTTTCAAAGAAAATGGCCCTAAAGGGAGTGGCACTATTAGAGGTGAGGCCTTGTTAGAGGAAGTGTGTCACTGTGGGGGGCGGGCTTTGAGTTCTCTTTTGCTTAAGCTTCTCTCAGTGTGACAGTCGGTTGCCTTCCTGTGGCCTGCAAGATGTAGGACGCTCAGTTACTGCCTGTGTGGCACCATGCTCCTTGCTATGGTGATAATGGACTGAACCTCTAAAACTCTAAGTGAGCCACCCCAGTTAAATGTTTTCCTTATAAGAGTTGCTGTGGTCTTGGTATCTCTTCACAGCAATGGAAACTCAAACTAAGACAGCTATATATGGGCTATTTAGGAACATACACCTGTAACTGATTGTGGACCACTACAAGATACTGGCATTAAACAAAAATGTTACTGTGACCAGGGCTGCAGCCTGGCAGGGATGCCTGATGTTTTACCTTTAGGCTTGGGGATTTTAGAAGGGCTATACTTTCTTTTCTCCTTTTTTTCCCCCAGAGGCTGCTCTGACTCATGTCTGTTGGTGGCTGCTTCAGAGCACTCAGAAAGAAAGTCTTCTGAATAGTCATAGTGGGAGGTCAGGCTTCTGTAGGAGCACTGAGATCTGCTGTAATCCACGCTCCCATTGGAAGCCCTGCTGTTCTGTGACAGGTTGCCAGCATCTGGGCTACTCTTGCCTTCTGCAGACCTCCTGTTGCTTCCTAGTGGCAGGCTGGGGAAATGCTCATTTGTGTGTGCTTTTGTTGTATCAGCCAAAGACATAGTCCACAACCTAGTAGGAGAAAAAGCACGCTTCAGCTTATGGATACCTGCATTAAAATGGGCACATGCTTTAGTGTATTTTCTTTACTACATTGAGATGAGATTTCATTATGCAGTCTTGGCTGGCCTGGAGTTTGCTCTGTAGAACAGGTCGGCCTCAAGTCACAGAGATCTGCCTTTCTCTGCCTCCCAAGTGCTAGAATTAAAGTCTGTGCCACCATCAGGTCAGAACAATACATTATTAAAATGCATTTTCTGGAACAGTCTCAATTATGGTCTTAAATTATTTCCTACATGAAATATAGGACCTTGGGCTGGGCGGTGGTGGCACCTGCCTTTAAACCCAGTACTTGGGAGGCAGAGGCAGGAAGATCTCTGTGAGTCTGAAGCCAGTCTGGTCTATAAGAGCTAGTTCCAGGACAGGCACCAAAGCTACACAGAGAAACCCTGTCCCGAAAAACAAACAAACAAACAAACAAAAACCCAAAACAAAACAAACAAAAAAGCAACAACAACAACAACAACAAAAAATAGGACCTTGGAGTCAAACTTTGATAATATTCACAGGCAATATAAAACTATATCTGATAACAACAGTGGCAACTTTCTCGATTTATTTTTATGTATATGAATGTTTGCCTGTATGTATCCGTGCAGCACATGTATGCAGCACTGTGGAGGCCAGAAGAGGGGCAGGTGCTGGGAACCTAGCCCTGCTGTGGGACAATGGTCTTGTACCCTGTAAAGATTTGTCTCTTGTACTTGTTTAATGAAATGCTGGTTGGCCAATAGCCAGGCAGGAAGTATAGGCAGGGTGACCAGAATGGGAGAATTCTGGGAAGAAGAAAGAGTCAGTCTGCAGCTGTCACCCAGACCAAGAGGAAGCCAGATGAGAATGACTCACTGATAAAAGGTACCAAGCCATGTGGCCAGCACAGACAAGAATTATGGGCTAATTTAAGATGTAAGAATTAGTTAATAAGGAAGTATGAGCTATTAGGCCAACCAGTTTATAATTAATGTAGGCCTCTGTGTGTTTCTTTGGGGCTGAATGTCTGTAGTACCTGGTGGGAAAGAAACCTCCGTCAACATAATCCAGGCCTTCTGCAAGAACAGCAGATGCTCTTAGCTGCTGAGCCATTGCCCCTTTTAAAGGTATATCCCCAGATGGCCACAATTTATGTTTAAACAAAGAAAAGCAAAACAAAAGCAATGAGTTCTCTTTGTTCATTGGCTCTTCCTTCTAAAGGGATCTGGAGTCCAGTCCAGCATTACTCAAAATATATTTTCTAATTTATTTTTTATGAAGTTGAGGTGCACATATGTGGTAGTCAGAGGACAACTTGCCAGAACTAGTTCATCTGGGCATCTTAATGTCAGGCTTGGTGGCAAGCTTCTTTATCCATTGAGCCAGCTATCTCTGACCAGGCTGGCCTCAAACTCTAATCCTCCTGCCTCAGCTTCCCCAGTACTAGGATTATAGGCATCCTCTTATGATCAGTTAGGTCTAAGTGGTTTGTTAGAGCTGCTGAGTGACCTAAGAGCTGGACTCAATGTCATCCAAGGAAGAAACTTTAGGGTTCTCCTGGTGTGAGCTGTGGACAGGATGGGGAGTCACACACAAGGAGAGCCCCCAACAGATACACTCAAAACAACTTGAGCTGGAACACAAAGGCTCAACACTTCTTTATGAGGCTCTGTCCTAGGAAGGATCAGGCTACTGGAGGCTCTTGCATAGTAGCCTACCTCATCAGCAGAGTGAAACAAACCAATCCATTGCAGGCGTCTTTTTCATTCAGTTCTCAATTCTGTTTTATCAAGAAAACAAAAGAGATATTATTAGCTGGTGTAAGATCCTTTGCAACAGGAATGCAACTCTCTCTACTGGGAGCTTTGATTCCCTGAGTTGGTTTCTGCCTTTTGTTGCATATGCTTAATGTTTTAAACCTCCTCCTTGGTTGATGGAACATACTATGCGATTCATATTTTCCCACAAATCATCTTAGCCATATGACCTGACTAGTGATACCAGCATTTTGTTTAACTGTCGTTTTTATGATGCACAGACCGTGTACGTATCAACAATCGTCACTGCACAGAAGAGGAGGCTCCAATAGGTCAAATGGAAGGTGACCATCCAAGCTTTGCAGCTCAGGCCTGGGTCTTTTTCTGGCTTCATAATGTGGATGGCTAGTAGAACTTCACATAATGGCAGCACAAAGCGTTCTTTCCAGAGGGGCTCAGAAGACAGCATGTAGGACTCAGTTCTGTCCTTCCATGGTGGAGGATGGGAATCAAGTTCAGGCTTGTACAGCAAGTGCTTTGCCCACCGAGCCATCCCTCTTGCTGGTCCTGTCCTTTTAAAGTCAAGCATTTATGTGTGTGTGTGTGTGTGTGTGTGTGTGTGTGTGTGTTCGAGTGCTCACATGTGAGTACAGGTATGAAGGTGAGAAGACACTTGTGTAGCTGCTTCTGCTCCCACCTTTACATGGATCACCCCTTTGTTTGTCTGAGCCTTGGTAGAGGTAAGAACTCTCTAGTCGTTGGCTGCTTTGCTTTTATGATCTTCAGCCTGAAACCCAAAATCTCTCTCTGGGTTTTTATTACTCATGCTACAAGCTCTCATCCTGGAAGAGGGATTCTGGGACAAACAAGGACAGTCAAGGGCACTGCTGGTACGTCAAGTAAAAGGTGCCCCTTCCCCTGCAACTGTTCTATCAGGAGAGACTGCTGGCAAATTCCCACTTCACTGATAAGTCTTGAAGACAGAAACCCTGTCTTGTCCCTGTGTAACTTCAGGCCTAGCGCTCTGCTGCCATAACAAACACTTTACAGCCTTGAATGACGCTGCTGTCCCTGCCCCACCTGCTCTGTGCCAAGCAGAAGTGAGGGCCTTGTTCTCGAGCTCACCCATTCAAGAGGTGGTCCTGAGATGGCTGTTATCCCCTCTATAGATGAAGGGGGGCCTTGTTCTTGAGCTCACCCATTCAAGAGGTGGTCCTGAGATGGCTGTTATCCCCTCTATAGATGAAGGGGGGCCTTGTTCTTGAGCTCACCCATTCAAGAGGTGGTCCTGAGATGGCTGTTATCCACTCTATAGATGAAGGGGGCCCTTGTTCTTGAGCTCACCCATTCAAGAGGTGGTCCTGAGATGGCTGTTATCCACTCTATAGATGAAGGGGGCCCTTGTTCTTGAGCTCACCCTTTCAAGAGATGGTCCTGAGATGGCTGTTATCCACTCTATAGATGAAGGGGGCCCTTGTTCTCGAGCTCACCC
>PVIU01018141.1:0-39798 GCA_004026605.1 Ondatra zibethicus
TCTCTCTTAGTGTCCATATTGTTGTCTAAATTCTCTGGAATTGTGGTTTGTAAGCTGGTTTTCTTTGCCTTATGTTTAAAAACCACCTATGAGTGAGTACATGTGATAATTGTCTTTCTGTGTCTGGGTTACTTCACTCAAAATAATGCTTTCTAGTTCCATCCATTTTCCTGCAAAATTCAAGCTGTCGTTATTTTTTCTGCTGTGTAGTACTCCATTGTGTAAATGTACCACGTTTTCCTTATCCATTCTTCGATCGAGGGGCATTTAGGTTGTTTCTAGTTTCTGGCTATGACAAACAAAGCAGCTATGAACATAGTTGAGCACATGTCCTTGTGGCATGATTGAGCATCCTTTGGATATATACCCAAAAGTGGTATTACTGGATCTTGAGGAAGGTTGGTCCCTAATTTTCTGAGAAATCGCCACACTGACATTCAAAGGGGTTGTACTAGCTTGCATTCCCACCAGCAATGCAGAAGTGTTCCCTTTTCCCCACAACCTCTCCAGCATAGGTTGTCATCAGTGTTTTTGATCTTGGCTATTCTTACAGGTTTAAGATGGAATCTCAGAGTTGTTTTGATTTGCATTTCTCTGATGCCTAAGGATGTTGAACATTTCCTTAAGTGTCTTTCAGCCATTTTAGATTCCTCTGTTGAGAGTTCTCTGTTTAGGTCTGTGCTCCATTTTTTTATTGGATTATGTGTTCTTTTGGTGTCCAATTTCTTGAGTTCTTTGTATATTTTAGAGACCAGACCTCTGTCTGATGTGGGGTTAGTGAAGATCTTTTCCCATTCTGTAGGCTGTCGTTTTGTCTTGTTGACCGTGTCCTTTTCTTTACAGAAGCTTTTCAGTTTCAGGAGGTCCCATTTATTAATTGTTTCTCTCAGTGTCTATGCTGCTGGGGTTCTATTTAGGAAGTGGTTCCCTGTGCCAATGCGTTCAAGCGTACTTCCCACTTTCTCTTCTGTAAGGTTCAGTGTGGCTGGCTTTATATTGAGGTCTTTGATCCATTAGGATTTGAGTTTTGTGCATGGTGATAGATATGGGTCTATTTTCATTTTTCTACATGTTGATATTCAGTTATGCCAGCACCACTTGTTGAATATGCTTTCTTTTTTCCATTTGATATTTTTTGCTTCTTTATCAAATATCAGGTGTTTGAAGATTTGTGGATTGATATCCGGGTCTTCTATCCGGTTCCATCTTGTCAGCTTTTCTTAAATTATCCTGTCTACCTTTTGCCTCTGGGCTTTTATCTTTCTCTGTTTCTGTTTCTCTTTACTTCTTACTCTGTGACTTGCTGTCCTCCTGTCCGTATTCTCTTGCTTCTTTCTCCTCATTTCTCCTTCTGTTTATATTCTCTGCCAGCCCTGCCTACCCTTGCCCCTGCTTTGCTATTGGCTGTTCAGCTCTTTATTAGACACATCAGCTGTTTAAGACAGGAAAAGTAACGCAGCTTCACAGTTAATCAAATGCAGCATAAACAAAAGTAATACTCCTGAAAATAATATTCCCCAATTTGTGGGGTAGTTTTTTTTTAATCAGTAAGGAGCCTCCATACTGATTTCCATAGTTGATGAACTAATTGAAACTCATGCCAGTAGTACTTAATGGCTTATTTACCCACTTCCTTGCCCACACTTGTTTTCTTACTTGTGATGTGACTAAAATGGAATCTTGATATAGTTTTTATTTGCATTTCTCTGATGGCTAAGGATGTTGAACATTGTTGTTAGCGGTGTTTTACAGACGCTGTCTGTGAAGCCCAGGCTAGCCTTTTTTTCTTTTGAACTTTTTAAAGGGAGGGGGCAGGTTTCAGTCATAGGGACAACTTCCAAGGGTCAGTTCTGCCACCATGTGGGACCCAGGGATCAAATTCAGGCCTTCAGGATTGGTGGCAGGTGCCTTGTCTCACTGGCCCCCCTAGCTAATCTTAAACTACTGGTCTTCAAAAGTTTAGTTGCCATTTTTACTTCTTTTGAGAGCTGTCTGTGTATTTCATTTGTCATTGATTGGATGACTTGTAATTTGGGTGTTTCATAGTTTTTGTTTTTGTTGTTTTGTTTTGTGTTTGGCAAGGTTTCTCTGTAGCTTTGGACCCTGAACTGGAACTCACTATGTAGACCAGGCTGGCCTCGATCTCACTAAGATCTGCCTGTCTCTGCCTCCCGAGTGCTAGGATTAAAGGAGTGTGTCACCTTTGCCCAGCTTATTTTTGAATTCTTTAAAATAAATTTTTACATTTATTTACTTGTGTGTGTGTATGTATGTTAAAGGTGCTACATGCTAAGGTGCATGTGTGGAGATCAAGGGATAACTTCCTGGGATTGGTTCTCTCCATCATATGGGTTCAAGGATTGAACTCAGTTTGTCAGACTTGCTACCAGGCACCGTTACCCACTGAGTCAACTTTTCCAACCTTAAACTCTTTATATAGTCTAGATATTATCCCTTGTCCATGTACACTAAGTTTTTTTTCCAGTCTATGGATTTTTCTTTTCCCCATGGTTATCATTTCCTTTGCTGTGCAGAAGCTTTTTACTTGAGAAAGCCCTGAATTCTTTTTTATTGATGTAGGTATATAGACACCATGCTGGTTTTGTTGCTATGGTCTGAGTATAACTTGAAACTAGATACTGCAGTAGCTCCAACATTGCTCTTTGGCTCAGTTATTTTAGGTAGTTGGAGTCTTTTGTGCTTCCATATAATTTTAAGGTTTTTTTTCTGTTGCTGGAAAGAATTGTGGTCATTTTGACAGGGATCACATCTAGTCTGTAAATTACTTTTGGAGATGCACCGCTTTTTGTGACACTAGTTCTTTAACTCTGTGAGTAGGGGAGTCTTTTCTTGTAGTGGTTTCTATTTTGTATTTAAAGTTTTAATTTTAGAGATCTTTTACCCTCTTTAAGGCTTTTTTAAGTTAGATTTTTTTTTCTCTTGGTTTCTTGCTCAGCATAACTGTTTTATTTCTCCATATTTTAGGATCAGCTTCTCTAATTAAAACAAATGTTTTTAAATCAAGTTTATATACCCATTTACCAAAATTTGTCTTTATAACCTATAAATTTTTTTCTTCATATGATTTTGTGTCTTAAGAGATTTAATCATCTAGCTAATCTTTACTTTTATAAATGATATCCTTTTTTCACTGTATTCTGTCCTCCCCTAAAAAAGAATATTGTTACTGATTCATTTATTTATCTATTTGCTGTGCTGAGGGACTATGTGTGCTAGGCAAGGGCCCTACCACTGGGCCATCTCCCAAACCCTAGGAATATTGATTTTACAAAGTAATTTTATGTTATGCAAGTTTGCTCAATTCTATTATTTCTGTAATTTGATTCTTTTTCTGGGGATGTATTATGCCAAAAAATAATTTCTGCTTCCCCATTTTTGTATTATGAACTGCAAATATTAAATTACAGTAAAAATTACTTATTTAGCCACTTGAAAGAATAAAGTAGCTCTAACTATACATATGTTTATATATGCATAAATATAAATATTCATAAATTTATGTACCTATAAATATATATTTATATGGTGTGTTACATTATTATAGATATAACAAATATATGTGTATTATATTTATTGATTTTTGGAGACAGGGTTTCTGTGTAGCCCTGGTTGTCCTGCAACTAGCTCTGTAGACCAGGCTGTCTTGAACTCAGATCCACCTTCGACTACCTCCTGAGTGCTGGGATTAAAGGCATGTGCTGCTATGTCCAACTGCCCTAAAATTTATGAAGAAAATTGTTTCAAGACTGGAGAGGTGGCTCTATGATTAAGAACACTGACTGCTCTTTCAGAGGGCCTGGGTTGGATTCCTATCACCGACATGGCAGCTCACTGCCATCTGTAACTTCAGTTCCAGGGGCTCCCATATCCTCTTCTGACCTTTGTGTGCACCAGGTGTAAAAGTGGTGGACATACATACATACATACATACCAGGCAAAAACATCCATTCACATAAAATAAAAATTAAAACATTTCAGAAAATAGGAAAGTGAGAAAACTGTCTCAAAGAAATATTGTTAACTAAACTTGAAGGCCTGGTATCACATACCCTTAATCCTAGAACTCTGGAGGTAGAAGCAGGTAGATCTCTGCGACTTCAAGGCCACCCTGATCCATATAGTGACTTCTAGGACAGCTGGGGTTATGCAGAGAGAGACTTGCCTTATAAAAACAATAAACAAAAAAAGGAAGAGCTGGGAGTTAGTTGGTGGCCCACACTTTTAATCCCAGCATTTGGGAGGTAGAGGTAGACGGATCTCTGAGTTTGAGGCCAGCCTGGTCTACAAAGCAAGTTCCAGGACAGCCCAGTTTCAGGGCTGTTACATAAAGAAATCTTGCCTTGTAAAACCAAAAAGGAAAAGAAAACCTAAGGAAGGAAGGAAGGAAGAGAAAAGAAGTAGCGTTAACTGAAAAAGTGACAGAAGAATACATATGAAATGGATATTTTTGTCAAACTATCAAAGGCCAATGGAAACAGCTCATGGGGTAAAAGAGTTTGCCACGCAGGCCTGACTACCTGAATTTGATCCTTGAACCTGTGGTGGAAGGAGAGAATTGATCCAAAAGTCTCCTGACACCTGAACACACACTACACACACACTACAGCGATAGTAAAGTTTAAGTTTTGTTTTTTTCATGAGAACTTTGGAATAAAATGTACATCTATTAGCATAGGCAAATACTTTTCAAAGTTTTCTTTTTGAAAAATGGCATAGAAGTAATATCAGTACTTGACTTCAGGGCCAGCCTGGAGCACAGATACATGAGTCACTGCCTCAAAAAATTCTCACTTTGAGAATTCTAAGTGATTAACTATTTCGTCTACAGAAGAGACGTTCAAACCGCCAAGTTAAACGAAAAAAATATACAGAGGACTTGGATATAAAGATAACAGATGATGAAGAAGAAGAGGAGGTTGATGTAACTGGTCCAATAAAACCCGAGCCCATCATCCCAGAACCAGTGCAAGAACCTGATGGAGAGACTCTGCCTTCCATGCAGTTCTTTGTGGTAAGCTAGCGTTAGCTGTTTGAGAGTTTGCTCTTGTGCGCTCTGCGCGTGTGTGTGCTTTACTGTTTGCTGCTGTTTTGAGATAGGGTCTACTCTACAGGCCAGGCAGCAATCCTCTTGCCTCAGCCTCTGGAGTACAGGGTTATTGGTGTGAACAGCCACACTCAGTTTTGTTCTTTCAACCATTAGTTGACTGACAACATCTTTTGCTACAGGAGAATCCCAGTGAAGAAGATGCTGCTATTGTGGATAAAGTGCTTTCCATGCGAGTTGTGAAGAAAGAGGTGAGGCCCCTCTGTCCTTAATGTCATTCATAGCATTTTTATGTTGCATTCATAGGTAGATGGTTTATACTTTTAAAGAATTGTTTATTTTCCCTGTGATGGGGACTCTCTCCTACTGAGCTGCACCCACAGTTCACAAGTCTTATTTAGTGAGCACCTTTGAATAGCAGAGTATATTGCTAGCCTATGGTTTTACGATGATGTGTGAAAGCTAGCTAGAAAAGGCTTCTTCTTTCACTGTTTTGTTTACAATGGATAAAAGAGCTCTCAGACCTCTGGTGCCAGATTAGTTCCTTGATTAATGAAATATTTAGGAAACATTAGGATGAAGTTCTGCCATGTTAATGAAATTAAAAGATCTGTCTTTGATATATAAATGACTATAATTTCTATACTTCTTCTCAGCTTCCTTCCGGACAGTACACTGAGGCCGAGGAGTTCTTTGTCAAGTATAAGAACTAGTAAGTTCTATGCAGTCAGAGCTGCTCACCCTCAATCCGCGGGATAGGGAAGGGTCTCCCATCAAGACTGCTGCTCACCCTAAGTCCACAAGTTCTGAAAGAGTCTCCCGTGGAGACCTGTGTGCTTGGGAATATGCCTTATCCCCTCCCTTTTTTGTTTGTTTGTTTGTCTATTTGTTTGTTTTTTGTTTTAAGTTTTTCCAAGGGCTAATCAGACAATTTCAGGAATTAAAATGACTATTTCTTTTTAGAAAAGTGAGGGGAGAGCAGTTTCTGATAAAATCCCCTGTAATCTTCTCTGCCTCATTTAAGGCCTTATTACTCTAAACTGTAGTTTGTAAACAAGCAGAATTAGCATTGCTTGGGTGCTGGTAGGAAGTGTGGGTGTCTAGATGTGCCCCAGAATAGGTGGTTTGCACACTCCGCGTTTTAAAACACTGGCCCAAGCTGTCTCCTGTCAAAGCACACATCTGTCCCGATCCCCAGTGCTGAAGTGCCAGGTTCCCATTCTCATGGCGTGATTGGCTGTTTCCACCTACTGTAGCTCCTATCTGCACTGTGAGTGGGCAACTATCTCCCAGCTGGAGAAGGATAAGAGGATCCATCAGAAATTAAAGCGGTTCAAAACAAAAATGGCTCAGATGAGACACTTCTTCCATGAGGTAATTAGGAGTCAGTATTGACTATTATTACTTTTTACTTTTTTTTTTTTTTTTAATGAGATGACAGGATCTTGTATCCAGGTTGTCCTCAGACTTCCCTCCTGCCTTCACCTCTCAAGTGCTGCTGTTACAGAGCTGTACCCATCACACGGCCCTTCCCTTTCCTTCCTAGCACAAATCAGCCTCTGCAGAAGATATGCTTGGCTTGTGTACATGAGGATAGAATTTTAATTTTGATTATTTAATTGGTTATGGTCTGTTAGAGAGCTATAAAGTTCAGCACTTTGAGACTGTGATAAGTCAGTATGCATGGAGGATTTTCTGGAAGACGATACTGTAGCCTGATCCACACTCAGCTCTCTTCTCTCCTTTACTGGTCTTTTAACTATCAACTGTCTCTTTAGATACAAACATCTTTCTCACTAAGAGAAAACTTGGTTTTTTTGAGACATTAGGCTGATTCACTGTGTAACTCTGACCTTAAACTTCTGATCCTCTGTCCTCTGGTGTTGCCTTTACCTCTGAGTGCTAGGATCATAATTCATACGTGCTGGAGATGTGATCCATGGCTTTCTGTGTGCTGAGCACACATTCTATCAACTGGGCTTCATCTCTAGGCTGAGAAAACTCTTAAAAATCAAGATTTCTAAGGTGGTATTGGTAGAAATATTAATAAAGGAAATTTAATTTCTTATATCTAGGATTACTACCAATTAAGCTAAGAAGCTACATAAGCAAAGAAATGTGTCCATTATATTTAACAATTTAGAAGTTTATCATGACCTTGACTTTTAGTTGTATTATACAAGCAGAAGGGAGAGTGAAAAGAGATGAAGACATGGAGGTGGCGTCTTTGTGAAACACTTGGGAAAGCTCAATAAAGCAGAGCAGAAAAACAGTTTCAGAAGAGGCATTTGTTTACATTATGAAATATAATAGAGCAAGTTTATATGTTTCGGTGACTGGTTCAACAGATAGAGAATACTCACAAGACCAGAAAGCATCCAGAACATTTATGGAGACAGTAGCCTGTTAGGGAGAAGAGATTCTGTGTCTGGGAACAGTGAAGAAATAGATTTATAGGTTTTGTTAGTTTGTTTTTTGAGACAGGGTTTCTGTGTTAGCCTTGGTTGTTCTATTAAACCAGGGAGGCCTTGAATTCACGGAGATCCATCTGCCTCTGCCTCCTGAGTAAGATTTATAGTTTTTTGTTTGTTTGTTTGTTTTTCGTTTTTCGAGACAGGGTTTCTCTGTGGCTTTGGAGCCTGTCCTGGAACTAGCTCTGTAGACCAGGCTGGCCTCGAACTCACAGAGATCTGCCTGCCTCTGCCTCTCAAGTGCTGGGATTAAAGGCGTGCGCCACCACCGCCCAGCAAGATTTATATATTTTAATGCTATGAAAAATACACAATTCTAATTATTTTTTTAAGCTTGTAAAGATGAATTAGAAAGGTATAGCTAGGTTTATTGGACAGTGATTTTCCTCCCTTACTGTTTGGTTTCATAACTCACCTAGGATGAAGAACCCTTCAATCCAGACTACGTAGAGGTTGATAGGATATTGGACGAGTCTCACAGTGTTGACAAGGATAATGGTGAGGTGAGTTGGGCGTGGAGAAACAGGGACTTTCTGCAGGTTCCTGCTGGCTTGCTTGCCCATCCTTTATTTTTCAGATGTGGCCGAAAAACCCCTTGGACTGAAAAGGTATTTCTGAGTTTCTTTTGTGGGATTCTTAGAAATATAGTGGGAAGGCAGAGGAGTAGAACTAGAGATAGCTTTGCAGGCATCTTAGAGCTCCATTTGCAAGTATGGAAGAGCTACTCGCTGTGGTCTCTCCCTTTCCTTCAGGCTGTGTGGGAGACTCTGCACGCTAATCCCTAAATCAATGAGTAAAAAAACACTTGCACAGACTTCTGGCTTTCTGTATTTCCTGAACTTACCATTAGTTCAGTACATTTTTGTTTGTTTGTTTTGGTTTTTCAAGACAAGGTTTCTCTAGGTAACAACTCTGGCTACCCTGGAATTCGTAGGCCCAACTGGCCCTGAACTCAGAGACTCCTGCCTCTGCCTCCCGAGTGCTGGGATTAAAGGCGTGCATCACCACTGCCCAGCGGTTTAGTACTTTTCATTTGTCCGTTTGGCCCATTTTGGAACCTACAGTTCCTGTTGTATAAATTTAGACTGAGGGTACAAGATAGGTATTTTCAAGTTTGTTTTCTGGGAATTTTTCTTTCATAAACTGTTTTGGGAATCACTATACCAAAACTTCTATAGATTAGGGAACATATTCTGTTTATGGTCACGTTCTTGAAGTTTCCTGTTTCATTCTCCAAAGAGTCACACTTGATCTAAGCCAAAAATGAACTCACCCTCATCAGACTTCCTTTTCTTCTAAAATGTTTCACAAAGTTTTTATGGCCTGTTACAGTGACCAAAAGAGAATAGATTTCTGTTCAGGCACCAATGCTAAGTGGTAAACTAGGCTTATGAGCTATGAGGTTCATTCCCACATGTCGCTCCAACAGGATCCGTGAGTCAGTCTTCCTTCTGTGACATTGCAAAGTTGTTTTCTCAGACTTCAGAGGAACTCAGATAGGACCTTAGATACTCAGGGCCTACTAATGTTTTAATGTCTAAATTGTCTACTAAGTATAATATATATAATGTAGATTCTCCTCAGCCTTTTCTACATGGCAGTCTTATGCTCCCAGTCACCATACTTAGCCTTCCAAAAGTAACTGGCCTTACATTTGAGCCCTTTGAAATGTGCAACTGGTGTTGTGCTGAAAATGCTCTGGCTATTTGATATTATAGTTAATGTTCCCAATATTTGACAGTAATATTCTGTGTATTCATTTCCCCCTCTCCAAAGTAGGTTTGATTTCTATCTATTTTTCATTAGCTAACCTTAGAAATAAGTATATTATTTAGAAAAATAAGCTAATATGCTAGAAATATGTGACTTGTACAAAAGGTTTTAGATAAGGAATGACTCAAGTCACTACAGTAAAGAAAGAGCCATTGGATCATTTCTAGGAATTCCTTGATCTGTGACTATTTGAGACACTTAATTCAAGGAGTAATCTGTGAATTCATAGTTAGAGATTCCTATGAGTACACTTTCCCTAATATTTTTTGTTTTGTTTTGTTTATTGAGGCAGGGTTTCTTTGTGTGCCCTTTATATAAGCCTATGATGGAAATGCTATCGCAGGAGTGAATGATCATCTTTTTAATTTTATTTTTGTGGTCCCTAGGATAGACCCAGGGTCCTCAGCATACTAGGGCCAGTACTCCAGCCCAGCAGTGACTATCTTAAATTGCAGAAACAGAAGTGGTATTGCCTCCCCCTTCTGCAGTGGACACCTATAGAATAGGTCTGAGTTGGAGCTTCAGCATTTCTTCCTTGAGCGTGTGGTTGGTGGATTCAGCCTGGCGTTTTCAGCACCCGTGGAGCTAATACCCTGAAATCCCGTATTAGAGTCAAGTTCTTCCCCTTTAATCATGCTGCTTTGGCTTTGTTCTCTCCTAGCCTGTCATTTACTACCTGGTGAAGTGGTGCTCTCTGCCCTATGAGGACAGTACATGGGAGCTAAAAGAGGACGTTGATGAGGGCAAGATTCGAGAATTTAAGCGGATCCAGTCAAGGCACCCAGAACTCAAAAGAGTGGTAGGGTCCATGTGGGTGTAGACAATAAATGTGCAAAGGACTGTTATATTGAGGCTTTATTTATTATTATTTTTTTTTTAGCTACTTGCAGAAGTTTTTTAGTTTAGCTTTCTACAGTGGAAATTCTCTAACATGTAAAGAAGGGTTGACTAAATAATATAATATACCCATCCTTCATTTCTTTCTTTTTTAAAAATATTTATTTACTTTATGTGTATGGATGTTTTGTCTGCACTCCAGAAGAGGACGTTGACTCCCGTCATTCTGTGGTTATAGACAGTTGTGAGCCTCCACACGAATGCTGAAATTGAACTCTGGAAGACTGGCCAGTGTTCTTTACTTTTGAACTATCTCTCCAGCCCCCTAAATTTCTTAAAAGTAGTTTCCTGGGTTCTTCCTGAGTTACCCAGTGGGCATTCTTTCTTTTAAAAATAACATGCAGTCATAAATTTAAATGTATATCACAGATTATAATCCAAGCAAGTTTTTCATTTGATTAAACTACTAGAATTAGTAATTTTATAAGTGTCACTGCACCACTAATTCAGATTTTTTACTTTTTAGAATCGTCCACAGGCAAGTGCCTGGAAGAAATTGGAGCTGTCACATGAATATAAAAACAGAAACCAACTGCGGGAATATCAGTTAGAAGGGGTCAACTGGCTCCTCTTCAATTGGTACAACAGGTGAGGAAAGTGATCTTAGAGCTTGTGAGCTTGGTCTAGGAATTATTCTCATACATATGTTTTCCTAGGTAGAGTCTTTTTATTAAAATGATAATTTTTGACATATTCTCCCCCTGCCCCACCCCGAAATCTACAGACAGAACTGCATCCTCGCTGACGAGATGGGACTAGGCAAGACCATTCAGTCGATTGCCTTCTTACAGGAGGTGTATAATGTGGGCATTCACGGCCCCTTTCTGGTCATTGCTCCATTGTCCACCATTACTAACTGGGAGCGAGAATTCAATACATGGACGGAGATGAACACTATTGTGTACCACGGCAGCCTGGCAAGCCGGCAGATGATCCAGCAGTATGAGATGTACTGTAAAGATTCTCGGGTGAGTGATATGTCTTGGGAATGCTGTGCTTAGTGAAAGTACCTAGTATTTCAGGTGCTGCTTATGAGTTAAAGATGTTTTCTGAGCTCTCTGTGATTTAAGGTCTTCTTTTATGCAATAGTGGGGCTGGACTTAGCTGTTGCTACCCAGCCGACACCGGGATTTCACACGTGAACACATCATTTGGCTTGGTCTGTCTGCTTGAGTCCTACAGTGCAGCCTGGCCTGGCCTTAGCTCCCTGGATGCTGAGATGATAGTTACCACAATACCCAGCTGATACATGCAATTTAAGTAGAATTTTAATTGTAATTTAAGTAGAATTAAAGGCGTGCGCCACCACTGCCTGGCTGAATCACCCATTTTGTATAATTAATTATTTATTGCTGCTTTTTTATGATTTTTATCTCTAAGTTAAATTTTCTCATATATTATAGTTCTTAATTTTGTTGAAATTATTTGAATTTTAGGGTCCAATATTAACATGTTCTGTATTAGCTATTGCCACTGTGTTTTTATTTATGGTAGTGGTTTTGAAATAAGGGATGTATATGTAGCCCAGGTTGGCCTCAAACTTGTGCTCCTCTCTCCTCAGCTCCCTAAGTCAGCCAGGTTACAGGAAGCTACCGGCTCAGCTTCCACCTTTCTTTGTAGTGTGTTTCAGCATTGCTCAACATTTTATGCACCTCATTGTTAACCAAGGAATGATCTAAGACAGATTTACATTAGCTAAGCATACAGCAGTCAGAAATGTCCAGCTCCACTCAGTGAAGTAGGCATGTTATTCCTTTCAAGAAGTGTATATCACATCTGTGATTTGGCACTGACTGTTGGGAATATAAACAGTGGCAGAAGTTGGTAGTAGTGCATTTGTACTGTGTAAAACTTCCTTAAGTATAGAAGGAAATGCAAAACTTTGCAGGTGGGCACGTGTTTAGGAGGTGCCTCTTCTGATTGCACTGGTTTCATGATTAGGGTCGCCTCATCCCAGGTGCATATAAGTTTGATGCCTTGATCACCACTTTTGAGATGATTTTGTCAGACTGTCCTGAGCTTCGTGAAATTGAGTGGCGCTGTGTTATCATCGATGAAGCCCACAGACTGAAGAACCGTAATTGCAAACTACTCGATAGTCTGAAGCATATGGACCTGGTGAGTGCTCCAAAGTGACTTGTACACACAGACATCTGAAATTTAATCTAACTTTCCTGTGAAATGAAAACTGCCCTAGAATGAAAACCTGTATTAAAGGGCCTCTGAGAGTCATATAAAATTATAAGTTTTAGATTTGAAAATTAACTATAAATCAGCATTACTTTTTTTTTTAAGATTTATATATTATGTATACAACATTCTGCCTCCATGTATGCCCACATGCCAGAAGAGGGCGCCAGATCTCATTACAGATGGTTGTGAGCCACCATGTGGTTGCTGGGAATTGAACTCACAACCTCTGGAAGAGCAGCCAGTGCTCTTAACCACTGAGCCATCTCTCCAGCCCCTAAATGAGCGCTTCTTAATCATGAGGTAGAGTGGGAAGGTACCTTACTTACCTATCCCAAAGATTAATATTTAAAACAACAACTCTATTTTTCATGGTTCTCTAATTGAGCCTCTTGGGCCACACTCAACTAATATGTTCTCCTGGTGGTCTTTCCTGGGTCACTAATGTAGCTGCAGCTGACAGTTGATAGTAGTTATTTGTTGGAACACTTAGGTTATCTTACTCCTGGCCTTTCTTCTTCAGCTTGGGTGGGCTTTCTTACAGAGTGACCTCAGGGAAAAGGGTCAGGTGGAGTGTGGGGCCCTTGGGCTCAGACTCCTGTGGTCAGTCCAGTGCATTCTCTTTGTCAGAGCCAGTCACAGGGAAGCCTGGATTCCAGCGGGGAGCCTTACTGGGAGGAATTACAGAGAACTAATGACTACTGAAACGTTCCACAGAGGGGCAAATTAGGATTTCTATGGGTAGTTAATGTGGAGAGACTTGAATTTGGATAGTGTAATCTGAGTTACTAGTACTTTATTTGGTTAAAGTCGGTGTTTACTTAGTTTCAGTCTGTCAGATAAGGGCATCTCCTAAATGGCTTTTGTTACTGAGTGAGCAAGTAAAAGAAAAGTTAAGGTGGTAATCTGGTCCATAATGGGGTCATGGATAAACTAAAACTCAACTGACTACATGCTTGATGGGATCTCTCCAAATCCTCTGTCTTCTCTCGTACAGGAGCATAAAGTGTTACTCACAGGAACGCCACTGCAGAACACTGTAGAGGAACTATTCAGCCTGCTCCATTTCTTGGAGCCTTCACAGTTCCCTTCAGAATCAGAGTTCCTTAAGGATTTTGGAGATCTCAAGACAGAGGAGCAGGTAAGAAATCTGTCTGATGAGGTATTAACTCAGGACCTGAGGTCTTGAAGTTTTGCCCACGTCAACTGTAGCATTATCTACAATCTTCAGATAGTAGAGAACTCATTTTCTGTTTCTGTATAATCGTATTTGTTTCTTCATATTGTAATGTAATGCTATCGGTTTCTTTTTTTTTTCTTTATGATGTAATGTAATATTATTTGTTTCTTTTTCCCTTCTGATATAATATAATGTTAGTGGTTTCTTTTTCTCTTTATAATGAACCACAGGTCCAAAAACTACAGGCCATTCTCAAGCCAATGATGCTGAGAAGACTCAAAGAAGATGTGGAAAAAAATTTGGCTCCCAAACAGGAAACTATCATTGAAGTAGAGCTTACCAACATCCAGAAGAAGTACTACCGAGCCATTTTAGAAAAGAATTTCTCCTTCCTTTCCAAAGGAGCAGGTCATACCAACATGCCTAATCTACTGAACACGATGATGGAGTTGCGCAAGTGCTGTAACCACCCGTACCTCATCAATGGTGAGGGTGCTCAAGTCCAGAACAGTGCACTGACTGAGCCAGCGTAACTGGGTTACGGGCTGTGACTTGGGAAAAAATTCTCCTTTTAAAAACAAGATTCTTAATTATACTATATTTCCCTAAATGTTTATGAATATTTTATATCTTAGCTGGTGTGTGTGTGTGTGACAGGGGCCGGGACTTGAGTGCAGCAGCACGCACGCATGCATAGGTCAGAGGGCAACATTGTGGAATCTTCTCTCCTTCCACCTCCATTGAGCTATTGGGATGATGCTCGGGTAGCCAGGCTTGCAAGGCAAGCACCTTTATCTTTTGAGTAATCCTGCTGACCATTCTGATTATTTCTATTTCCTTGGTTTTACATAATTTCCCAAATTAAATAGGATTTTTTTTATGTAGAATTTCATGAGTAAGAACTCAGGTTATTCTGCGTTCTGGATAAATGTTCTTACTGGTACCTCATAATGAATTTTTTCATGGGGAGGTTGTTGTATGTTAATAGTAGGTATGTTCCAGTTTAGCCATTGTCTATGTTACATTTACATCTTTTTTTAAAAATTCAGATTATTCAGGAAAGACCTGCCTTAATTAGCATGTTTTATATAGCCGAATAGAAAATTAGTTTAGATATAAAAGTTTGGAACTTTTTGTGAGAAATGCTAATATTAACGCATTTGCCGCATAAGCATGAGGACATGCATTTGAATTCCCTGCACCCATATAACAATTTGTACATACCCGCACACCTGTAACTTGAATGTCATGGGGATTGTGGGTGTGCCAACTGCAAGCCTAGTTCTCTGTGTTGTTCAGTTTGAGAACCTCTATCCAACAGACTATGACCGAGAATGGTAGGGCAGGCTTCTGCTTCCAAATTCACTTGGGCATTCTCCTGAACGTAAATTCATGTGTGTGTGCGTGTGCGTGTGCGTGTGCGTGTGTGTGTGTGTGTGTGTGTGTGTGTGTGTGTGTGCGCTCACAGAGAGGGAGGAGGGAAGTGTGAGATCATACTGCTTTTTATTTTGCTTACTTATCTCAAGCTATTATATTCAATAAGACTTTATATGTTTTCACTTATTTACAACTTCAACTTTGACTATTTTATTTGTAGGTGCAGAAGAAAAAATCCTGATGGAATTTCGGGAAGCTTGCCATATTATACCTCAAGATTTCCACCTGCAGGCCATGGTTCGGTCAGCTGGCAAGTTGGTTCTTATTGACAAGTTACTTCCAAAGCTTAAAGCTGGGGGCCATAAAGTTCTGATCTTTTCCCAGATGGTACGCTGTCTAGATATCCTGGAGGATTATCTAATCCAAAGGAGGTAAGGAATGCGTCATTCTAAAATGTCTTTATATCTTCATAAAGCTTCAGGAATAGTTGGTGTGTAGCTCAGTGGTAGAATGTTTGCTTGGTACATGCAAGACCTCGGTTTCTTCTGCTTAACCACTTTTTCTCTCTTGATTTCCACCCATCCTTACCAGGTACTTATATGAACGGATTGATGGGCGAGTTAGAGGCAACCTTCGACAGGCTGCTATCGACCGCTTTAGCAAGCCTGACTCAGACCGCTTTGTCTTTTTGCTGTGCACCCGTGCTGGTGGACTTGGTATTAATCTCACAGCTGCTGATACTTGTATTATCTTTGATTCAGACTGGAATCCACAGAATGACCTGCAGGTAAAGGAAATTATTTCCTTAAAAACTACATGCCAAATAATAATAATAATAATAATAATAAGCCAGGTGGTGGAGGATCACGCTTTTAATCCCAGCACTCGGGAGGCAGAGGCAGGCGGATCTCTGTGAGTTCGAGACCAACCTGGTCTACAAGAGCTAGTTCCAGGACAGGCATCAAAGCCACAGAGAAACCTTGTCTCGAAAAAAACCAAAAACAAACAAAAAAACTATGTGCCTAATCCAAGAGACTTTTAATAAATCACATTCTCTTAGAAAGACCCCTTTTTTCAAAGAAGAGGAAATTGTTTATCTCGAGGTGGCAGCTCGGTCAGGAGTCAGCTAATATTCTGTAGAGAATCTAACAGTAAATGTAGGCTGTGGAGTCTGTAGTTTCTGTTTCAGCTGCTCCTGTGGCACAAAACCAATAATGGGTGGCATGGAAGTGAATGGGTCTGTGTTTCAATCAGATTTCATTTATTATTTCTTTTCGTAAGAGATAGGCACACAAACTAGTTTGCAGAGGTGGATGTGGTGGCTCACATCTTTAATCCCAGGCAGAGGCAGGGGGATTTCTGTGAGTTAGGACAGTGTCTCCAAAAAAGAAAAGGAAAAAGGAAGAAAGAAACAAAACTAGTTTGCTGACCCCCGTTCTACAAGATGGCACAGAAATTTCCTTTTGAAGTTTTTTTGGTTTTGAGTTGATTTCATGGCTCTTTATGAGTGTGAAGAAATAAGACTTGATATCATACATATCTTTGCTTTTTTAACCAGGCCCAGGCACGGTGTCATCGAATTGGACAGAGCAAAGCTGTGAAGGTTTACCGACTCATCACTCGTAATTCCTACGAGAGAGAGATGTTTGATAAAGCTAGCCTCAAGTTGGGACTGGATAAGGCTGTGCTTCAGTCCATGAGTGGTCGGGATGGCAACATCACTGGAGTAAGTGTGCAGACACTTTTGTGGGGTTGCAGTAACAGAGAGAGGTAAAAAGGATGCGTGTGTGTTTATGTGCATGTGCACATAGCGTTTGGAGGACAACTTTGTGGAGTCAGTCCTCCCCGTACGTGGGTTCTGGAGGTCAAGTACAGATTGCCAGGAATTGGATTGATGATCATTTTTTTTTTAAAGATTTATTTATTTATTATGTATACAACATTCCTTCCATGTCTGCTTGCATGCCAGAAGAGGGCACCAGATCTCATTATAGATGGCTGTGAGCCACCATGTGGTTGCTGGGAATTGAACTCAGGACCTCTGGAAGAGTAGTCAGTGCTCTTAACCTCTGAGCCATCTCTCCAGCCCTTGATGACCATTTTTTACAGTAGAATAAAATGTCGACTATTCTTTTTTTAAGATTTTTATCCTTGTATTTTTTTCCCCAGATTCAACAGTTCTCCAAGAAAGAGATTGAAGATCTGCTAAGGAAAGGCGCGTATGCCGCCATAATGGAGGAGGACGATGAGGGCTCCAAGTTTTGTGAGGAGGACATAGACCAGATCTTGCTGAGGCGGACGACAACCATCACTATTGAGTCTGAAGGGAAAGGGTCGACCTTCGCTAAGGTCTGTGTCAGATCCTCCGTGGGCAGGCAGAGATGGAGACAGCAATCTCCAGGATTTAAAGATTTTTAAATACTTACTAATTTCCCTTTGTGTATAAAAGATTGTAATTAACTTTATTCTGCCTTTATGTCTCCCTAGGCAAGCTTTGTTGCTTCTGAAAATAGGACAGATATTTCCCTGGATGATCCAAACTTTTGGCAAAAATGGGCGAAAAAGGCAGACCTAGACATGGATCTGCTGAATAGCAAGGTGAGCTTATCCTTCCTTTGAGCAGGGGCTATATTGTAGAAGGCAAAGTACTTTCATTCTTTATTAGTTCCAACTCTTTAATGCTAATTAACGGTAGAATATTATATACAGAGGTTATAGAACCATTCTCTACTAAGGATACACTCTAAAGACACTTATATGTTTTCTTAGTAATTGCTCTATAGCTGTGAAGAGATACCATAACCATGGCAACTTTTACAAAGCAAAGCATTTAATTGGTGCTTGCTTACAGTTCAGAGGTTGAGTCCATTAGTGTCGTGGCAGGAAACATGATGGTACACAGGCTGACGTGGTAGCTCAGAGTCTTTCATATAAGATCCAAAGGCTGCAGGAAGACAAAGACATGGGGCCTGGCTTGAGCTTTTGAAACCCTAAAGCCCACCCCAAGTGACATACTTCCTCCTGCAGCAAGGCCTTGTGTTCTGATCCTTTCTAATAGTGCCCCTCCCTGGTGACCAAGCATTCAAATCTGTGATTCTGTGTGGCTGTTCTCATTTAAATCACCACAGATGTTGACCACCTTTTTCTTCCTGAGCCTTGTAGATTGTTTTACATGCCCTAAAATCTGAGTCCTTTCATAACTTACATTCAAGATTATGTCAGTTCATAAGTGTCTTCACTCTTTGCCTGTGAGCAGACCATAGAAATACTTCTTGCTCTCTATATAGAATAACTTGGTGATTGACACACCTCGAGTGCGGAAACAGACTCGACACTTCAGCACTCTGAAAGATGATGACCTGGTTGAGTTTTCTGATTTGGAAAGTGAGGATGATGAGCGGCCGCGCTCCCGCAGACACGACCGGCACCACACCTATGGGCGCACCGACTGCTTTCGGGTAGAAAAGCATCTCCTGGTATATGGGTAAGAACGCGACTTGCCGAGCAGTAGGATGCCTCTGTGCTGACTCCTGACTGTTGCCTTTCAGATTGGAGGATGTGTCCAAGAGGCATCATGTAGAAACACTGCCTTTGAGGGAGCTTCTGTTTGTTTTCCACATTTGGGACGATGACAATTCTGGGAGCCAGGAGAATATCCCTGAATTTGAATCTCTCCAAAAATATATGTGTTGTTGCCTTTCCTGTTTTGTTAGTTGGGGACGTTGGCGAGATATTTTGTCTCATGGACGTTTTAAGCGACGTATGACTGAAAGAGATGTGGAGACAATATGCCGTGCCATCCTTGTATACTGTCTTCTGCACTACCGTGGGGATGAGAATATCAAAAGCTTCATTTGGGACTTGATTAGCCCAGCTGAAAATGGCAAGACAAAAGAATTGCAGAATCATTCAGGTAATTATCAACTCCTACCCTTTCATCTTTCTACAGGGTATCTAGTCCTTTTCAGTTGTAAGGGTTTTTCTCAATCCAAGTCTTTGATGTCTCCCCTTTCCCAGGTCTGTCTATCCCTGTACCACGTGGGCGTAAGGGAAAAAAAGTAAAGTCGCAAAGTACTTTTGACATTCATAAGGCAGACTGGATCCGGAAGTATAACCCTGATACTCTGTTCCAAGATGAGAGTTATAAGAAGCACTTGAAACATCAGTGTAACAAGTAAGAGTGCTGTTCAGATAAGTCCTCATGAAGGCTTGCTACATTGTTGCTAAGGTGTCTCTTTCTCCCTTCTAGGGTACTGTTGAGAGTACGGATGCTGTACTATCTTAGGCAAGAAGTTATTGGAGACCAAGCAGAGAAGGTGTTAGGGGGTGCCATCGCAAGGTAAAGTTCCTTTCTTTAACATTCATTCCTCTATCTATCTATCTATCTATCTATCTATCTATCTATCTATCTATCTATCTGTCATATATCTATCATCTATCATCTATCTATCCATCTATCTATCTATCATCTATCTATCATCTATCTATCTATCTATCTGTCATCTATCTATCATCTATCTGTCATCTATCTGTCATCTATCTATCTATCATCTATCTATCTATCTGTCATCTATCTATCATCTGTCATCTATCATCTATCTATCATCTATCCATCCATCCATCCATCCATCCATCCATCATCTGTTGTTTTGTGTTGTGGGGAGGATATGCCATGACATACTTGTGGCACTCAGAAGACAAATTGCCAGCATAGTTTCTCTCCTGGGTTCCAGGGATTGAACTCAGGATGTCAGGCATGGTAGCAAGCTCCTTCACCTGCTGAGCCACCTTGCCAGCCTCTTTGTATTTATGCACTCTTTCATGTTATTTCCTTCCTTGCTCCAGGAGTGACTGGTTTGCTTACTTCTTCCTATACTGTCTTTGAGATATCTGATAACTGGCCTAGAGGGATGGCTCTGCCGTTAAAGGCTAGGCTCACAACCAAAAATATAAGAGCTATCTGATAATTAAAAATCTCTGTATTAGGCCTTTAATCCTGTATTTAGCACAAGTTCATAGAAATATGGCATAAGCATAGACATTTAAAGTAATGAATAAAGCAAGCAACCTTTAATAATCTTTCAAAGGATTATCACTTCTATTTCTAACATTGCTTTACTGACTTACACATTTAGTGAGATTGACATATGGTTCCCAGTGGTGGATCAGCTGGAAGTTCCAACAACATGGTGGGATAGCGAAGCTGACAAATCCCTGCTCATTGGCGTTTTTAAGCATGGTAGGTACCCTCTCCAATATTGCTTTTCTATTAAAGGTGTGTGTCAAGAGATAATACATCTAACAAAGTACTTGTGGTGAGTAATTCATAACCAGAAGTTTTATGTTTAAGTAAGAAATAGTTTTTAAATGTCTATAACAGACTAGTTCTATAATCAAATGTTCAAGGAATTCCAGATAGACAGTTAAAGGCAGGGAGCCTCTCTGTCTGTCTTCTAACCATGGTTGCTTTAATGTTCCCTTCCTGTGTATTGTGGTATCTGTATTAAGATTCTACAAGTCAAGGCAAGTAATATATGTCAAGTTCTGTTAATAATAACCATACTTAATTTCAGTGACTTTTCTTATGGGATGTTCCAATGATCCTATTTATCTGAATGTCTCACTTGTCTAAAGGTTTAGTAGTCTGAGGTAGCAGTGAGTACTAATTTCTTATCAGGCAAAAACTGATAAGAAATTCCAGGCATTAGAATCAATGAATATTAGCTTTATCTTTTGATGTTTTGGAATGAATTTTTTAAACATACTCTTTCTGTTTACTTCCTAAAATAAAGTTACTTAATTAACATGTTTTTTAGAAATGTAATGGGGCTAAGAAAGTTGTGAGTAAGCCAGACATGGTAGTGCCCCCTTTAATTCCAGCACTTGGGATGCAGACACAGGCAGATCTCGTGTGTCCTAGGCCAGCCAGGACTACACAAGGAGATCGTATTTAATAAATAAATAAATAAATAAAAAGATGGGCATTTGATTTACTATCAAGACACAGTTTAGACTTCAGTATAAGTACTCACTGGGAATCTCTTTATTTTCAGTTATGTTTCTTGTTCTTCATTTGAGAATGTGTGATCAAAATCATAAATTATTAGGCTGTATTCTTCATTTCTGTACTAAGAATAGTAATCTAAAAATTATTAAATGACTCTATAGACCAGTCACCTTAAGATGACTTATGTATTAAATTATTGTCAACCAGGTAAAAACTACAAAAGTTATAAATACAGTGGTATTAACACCTATCCAAGTTAATATTTTTTATTCTGAGCAAAGCCATAGTCTAATGATACCAACAGTATACAAAATAAGTAGACATTGGAATTTCTTCAATCTGTGTCTTGTTCTTCTAGGCTATGAGAAATATAACACCATGAGGGCAGACCCAGCCTTGTGCTTCCTGGAAAAGGCTGGCAGACCAGATGACAAAGCTATTGCAGCGGAACATAGAGTGTTAGATAATTTCTCTGACCTGGTGGAAGGGTAAGCATTGGTGGTGCCTTCACTTGTGTCTGCTCTGTGCTGCTTGTGCTGATTCTACCTAACACTAGCCTGGGCTGAATGAAGTAGGATTCCTTGTTGTTTTACTCTGTTTTTGTTTTGAGACAGGGTCTCATAGAGTTCCAGGTCTTTCTGACTGCCTGGAACTTCCTCCATAGACACATCTCAAACGCAGAGATCCGCCTGCCTCTCCCTCCCGAGTGCTGGGATTAAAGGCGTGCACCACCATACTCAGCCCATCACTGAGATTCGTAATGGTGGTTACACTCCCGTGTGACAAGTTCTTACTAAAAGATAGGACCAGCAGATTGGACTCTAGACACTGCCCTTAATCACACATTGCTGTAACTACAAGTGAAAAACTTTGTTCTTTCCAGAAGGCTTACACAATAATCACAGTATAGCTATAGTAACTGGGAAGATAAACTAATTCTATTGGAAAATAATAGACAGTCAGTTCTCATAGGTTACTTATGTGGCAGAGCTTTAGACAGTTTTAGCCCTGACTTGTCATTTCCCATGGTATCTGAAACATAAAAGTACTCATTTTGCCTGGGTGCATGTCCCGATGATGAGTTGCCATGCTAATACTGAGTCACCAAGTAGGGCAGTGTTGCCCTGGTTTGGGTGCCAGTGAGTTTAACAAAACTTCTCACATGGAGACCTGAGGGACATGTTGCAATGATGGTTTTTTTAAGAGGCTCTCTATAAATTTCTGCATGAGCAAGACTATTGATGACTGACTACATCTTCACTTTGGTTTGTATAGTACTAACAAAAGAAATGTATTTATTGCAAATCATTCTGTCACCTTTCTGCTCAAGAGCAAAGTAGAGAAAATTAATACATTTTTAAAAATATGAACATGGTGTGAAGAGATGGTATCTTAGTTAGGGTTATTATTGCTGTAATGAAATACCATGACCAAAAGCAGCTTAGGGAAGAAAGGGTTTATTTCAGCCACAGTCCCATAGAACAGTCCCTCATCAAAGCAGTGAGGGCAGGAACCAGAGACAGTTCACCCACGATGGACTGGGCCCTCCTCCATCAATCACTAATTTGAAAAATGTCTTACTGACTTGCCTGCAGCCCAGTCTCCAGAGGCATTTCCTCAGTTGAGGTCCCTCCTTTCAGATGACTCCAGCTTCTGTCAAGCTGACAGAAAACTGCCAACACCAGTGCCTCAGTACTTAAGAGCACTTTCATCTCTTTCAGGGGGTGCAGATTTACTCACAGTTCCCTGAAGCTTCAGTTCTAAAGGATTCAACATCCATCCCAACAACAGGCATGCACATAGTGCACAAACATACATTGTTTAGGCACTCACACATATAAAATAAATCTTTAAAAAAAACCACAAATGATGCAAAATTAATAAATGGTAAATAGTTGTGAAGGAGGGGGAAGTAATTAAACAATAAAAAGAGTAAATAAAAGGGAAGTATGGATAAAAGTATTTGACTTAATGCTATCTATGATGTCAGGTAGTCTGGAGGCTTGAAGCAGAAAGATTGCTTGAGTCTGTCAGTTTAAGACTAGCCTGAGCAACAGTTTAGTAAGATTTTGTCCCAGAAAGTTAGGACTAGAGAGGCAGAGAGGTGGCTCAGCAGTTAAGAACACTAGTTGCTCTTCCAGAGGACCCAGGTTCAATTTCCAGTATCCCAAATGATGGCTAAATACCTTATGTAACTCCAGTCCTATGTGCACCCGGCACATCTCACATAATGCACAGGCATGCATATAGTTAAAACACCCATACACATTAAAAACTATTCTAAAAAATGGATAAAAGTGTTTTGTTTTTCCAAGTCAGGAAATTTTGATATGTGCTTTGTTAATTTACAATTATTTATTCCCTCAGAGCGATTCTTAACATAACCACAGCTTGAATCCTGGCCCCCATTCCCGAAAGCATGAGATTAAAGAGTAGTCTTTGCTGGCTTGTATGTTTGGTCAGATCTCCTAGTGATAGAATATATATTTTTATCTTTTCTTCTTTGTTTCTGGGTAATTCTAGGATTGACTTCGATAAGGATTGTGAAGATCCTGAATATAAACCACTCCAGGGTCCCCCAAAGGACCCAGAGGATGAGGTAAGAAATCCTTTAGAGTATAGCTTTTATCTATTAGTAAATCTTATCTCATTCTCTGAACCTTGAAGTATATTATTCTAATTATACGTGAAGTGTGTTAATTATGCTAATACATCTGTGTATATAGAAAGTAAATAAACTTTTAAGAATGTAAACTACAAGTGTTAAAGAGATGGCTCAGTGGTTCAAGAGTACTGACTGTTCTTCTAGAGGACTCAGGTTTGATTCTCAAAAGGAGACTTGCAGCTGTATAACTTCAGTTCCAGAGGATGTGATTCCCTTTCCTGGTCTGCACAGGCACCAGGCACATGCACAGTGCACAGACATACATGCAGGCACAGCACCCATATACATATAATAAAAGTTAGTCTTAGAATAGAATAAAAGAATGTAAACTAATGACAAGGATGATAATGCCAGCTTAAGGACATGGGTTAGATGGTTTTGTGGAGGAGGTGGGATGCAAACTGGGTGTTAATAGGTGTTATTCAACAAATTCCCAAGTCCTGGAGTCTCACTATTATCAAGAACTAACTGTTTGGGTTCTACTTGTTCTTCTTTTCTTTGGTTGCTTCCAAATTTTTGTGAGAGTTCCTTTCATTAGAAATTTTTCTTATCCCTTGGTGCCCCAGAAGGACATACACAAGAAAGTGATTTCAGAGTGCCAACTTCTCCCCTTTCACTCCCCTCTCCATCCTGTGGGGTGGATCTCCTTCTCTAGGGTGATCCCTTGATGATGATGGATGAGGAGATCTCAGTCATTGATGGAGAAGAAGGTAAATTCTAGATCAAGCAGTCTATTTTTGTAAGGGTTAGGTTGGGGGATTTTTTACTCCTGCCTTATGCTGGGATATCTAAAAGCTTTATCTTTTCATGAGCAGAGACACCAGTGTCAGCTACTCTGTTTCTGTCCATCCTCTTCACTCTGCTCTGTTTCCCACAGCCCCGGTGACTCAGCAGCCAGGGCAGTTACTCTGGCCTCCTGGCTCTGCCCTAACAGCCAGGCTTCGCCGCCTGGTAACAGCCTATCAGCGCAGCTACAAGAGAGAGCAAATGAAGATCGAGGCTGCAGAGCGTGGTGACCGCAGACGCCGACGTTGTGAAGCAGCCTTTAAACTCAAAGAAATTGCAAGGCGGGAAAAACAACAACGGTACTAAGAATTTGGACTGAGCTCCAAGTTTGTTGTCAGCTGTGGGCCTGTACTGAGAAAGTATGGTAGAAAGGATTTATGTGAAATTCCCTGACCCAGATCATCCTTTCTGCCTTCCTCTCTAACTAGTACTTAGGAATTTTGCTGTGGGCTGGGGATATAGCTCAGTGGCACAGCCCTTACCTTCCATATACAGAGTCTTAGGCTCCAAAATCCCTTCTACTGACATTTTAAAAGAAAACCAATTCACTTAGGTTTAACAACCAAAATGATAGGAAGATGTCCTGTGTACTTGCTCTTTAAGACTCTTTATTATTTTTATTTTTTAAGTGTCTGTGTGAGTGGATGCCACTTGTTTATAGCTTTGCACGGAAGCCAGAAGAGGACATTAGAAGCAGGAGTTTCGGGCAGCAGTGGGCCGCTCCATGCAGGTGCTGGGAATTGAACTCTGGCTCTGCAAGAAAAGCAAGCGCTCTTAACCACTGAGCCGTCTCACCCTTCTTTACTTTTTTTTCCCCCGGTGGCAATGTAGCCCCAGCTGGATTGCAACTTAACAGGTAGACCAGGCTGACTTTTAACTCACAGAGTTCTGTCTGCCTCTGCCTCCTGAGTGCTGGGATTAAAAGTTTTACCATCATGCCCAGGAAAAAGCATTTTTAAAATTTTATTATACTTGTAGGAATGATTGTTTTGCCTGCATGTATGTGTGACATGTGTGCCTGGTGCCCAACAGAGTCAGAAAGGGTGGCAGATACCCTGGAACTAGAGTTATGGATTGTTGTTAGCCGCCAAGTGAGTTCTGGGAACCAAACCTCTGCGAAAGCATCAGTACTCTTAACCACTAAGCTATCTCTCCAGCCCTTCCTTCCTTTCTTCCTTCCTTTCTTCCTTCCTTCCTTCCTTCCTTCCTTCCTTCCTTTCTTTCTTTCTTTCTTTCTTTCTTCCCTTCCATTCCTTTCTCTTTCCCCTTCCTTCCTTCTTTATTGGTTTCTCAAGATACAGTTTCTCTGTACCTTGGGCACTTGTCCTAGAACTAGCTCTTGTAGACTAAGCTGGCCTCAGACTCACCTTTTTTCTTTATTTTATTAATGAAGATGGAATTCATTATGGAAAGGTTTTAGTATAGATGTAAACACAGTGACTGAGTGAGAAAGAGATGGACAGAGAGAGGCATGATAACAAAAGGACCATTGTATATGCCCAGTGGTTGGCCTCCACTTCATCTCACTGTGTGTTTGCCTAAAGCATTTTCCCCTTCACTTAATAATTCTATATGTCACATAGTTCCTCTCATTACCTCTTCTGGGCTTTGTTAGTTTCAGACTTAATTTTTGTATTTTCTAGTGTTCTAAATCAGCCTACATAATAATGGGTTTTCCTGTGTTCTGATCAATGGTTTAACTCTTCCTGCCATAGGTGGACAAGGCGTGAGCAAACCGATTTCTATCGAGTAGTGTCTACCTTTGGTGTAGAGTATGACCCTGACAACATGCAGTTCCACTGGGATCGCTTCCGCACTTTTGCTCGCCTGGACAAGAAAACCGATGAAAGCCTTACCAAGTACTTCCATGGCTTTGTGGCCATGTGCCGACAAGTGTGCCGCCTCCCTCCAGCTGCTGGTGATGGTGAGATTGGAGAGTCTATGGTAAATGGGGCTGTGTTGCTAATAGATCAGCCTTTGGCTAACTTCTTTTTTCACCTTTGTCTCTTGCAGAACCCCCAGACCCTAATCTGTTCATTGAGCCCATCACTGAGGAGAGAGCCTCACGGACCCTCTACCGTATTGAATTGCTTCGGCGCTTACGGGAACAAGTTTTATGCCACCCCCTTTTAGAAGATCGGCTGGCATTGTGTCAGCCTCCAGGTCTTGAATTGCCCAAATGGTGGGAACCTGTCCGCCATGATGGAGAGCTTCTACGAGGGGCAGCCCGCCACGGAGTGAGCCAAACAGACTGCAACATCATGCAGGATCCAGACTTCTCTTTCCTGGCTGCCCGGATGAATTATATGCAGAACCATCAGGCAGGAGCTTCGGCTGCATCCCTGTCGCGATGCTCTACTCCACTGCTGCACCAGCAGTGCACCTCACGCACTGCCTCACCGTCACCTCTGCGCCCAGATGCTCCTGTGGAAAAGTCACCTGAGGAGACTGCTGTCCAGGTCCCCAGTCTGGAGAGTCTGACTTTAAAGCTAGAAAATGAGGTGGTGGCTAGGAGCCGACTCACCCCACAAGACTATGAAATGCGTGTAGCCTCTTCAGATACAGCCCCTCTGCCCCGGAGTATTCCACCAGTCAAACTGGAGGATGAGGATGATTCAGACTCTGAGCTGGACTTGAGCAAGTTGTCACCTTCATCCTCTTCTTCTTCATCCTCATCCAGCTCCAGCTCCAGCAGTGACGAGAGTGAGGATGAAAAGGAAGAGAAGTTAAGTGAGTGCATGTAACAGGCTGTAGGCCTCCTCCCTATCCCTCTGCTCCTTCCCTTTTCAAAAGGCATCCTCTTGAGAGAGTTCAGTTTTTACTTGATAAAATGTCATAGTACATCTATTATTTGTTGGGCCTAGTTCACATAATACCATTCCAATTTAACATAATCATCTTTGCTCACACATGCTGTGTGATCTCCAGCTGCTGACCGGTCCCGTCCAAAGCTCTATGATGAAGAGAGCCTTCTGTCCCTCACTATGTCCCAAGATGGATTTCCAAATGAAGATGGAGAACAGATGACACCTGAGCTGCTGATGCTGCAGGAAAGACAAAGAGCCTCTGAATGGCCCAAGGTACAGTCTCCTACCTACACACGCAGAGTCAGAAACAGCTGCAGTGAGACGGCGCTGCTCCTTTGGTTTCATGCAGCATTGCCTATGTTTATATGAAACGCTAGAGTTTATTTATTACTTCCTTTCTGTCTTTTCACTGTACCTGGTATAACAATGACATGACCGTGGAGATGAGGGTTGCATACTATTCATACTCTTAAAATGTTATTCTTTTCTGTCATTCAGGATCGTGTTCTGATAAACCGCATTGACCTCGTCTGCCAAGCTGTACTCTCAGGAAAGTGGCCTTCTATCCGCCGGAGTCAGGAAATGACAACAGGAGGAATTTTGGGGCCAGGCAACCATTTACTAGACAGTCCCTCTTTGACCCCAGGAGAATATGGGGACTCTCCGGTCCCCACACCACGAAGTAGCAGTGCAGCTTCCATGGTAGAGGAAGAAGCATCTGCAGTCACCACAGCAGCAGCCCAGTTTACCAAACTTCGCCGAGGCATGGATGAGAAGGAGTTTACAGTTCAGATCAAAGATGTAAGCTCAGCATTTAGGCATTGAGAAGTAGGGGAGGACATGCAACTTGTTAACTAACGTAATTACTATAATATAGCACTTGGAAGGTAGGGGCAAGTGGATTACTGTGAGGCTCACCTGGTCTACATATGTAGACCATCCTACACTGTAAAAATCAGAGTAAAATAGGGAAAATCTTTGGCATAAAGAAAAGATGAACCTCCTGAAAATAAAATTAAAAGATATCATAGGTTGTTTAATTAGAAATCATCATTTTCGGGGTGGGGGAAATGAACTAAACACAAAACTTTCAGAAGGCTAAATTCTAGATCTGAGCATGATTGTTTAAGTGTGAAAATAGATTATGAGAATGCTGTTCAAATCACACCTGAATATTTTGAGACATTAAAACAAAAATTATTCCTACTAAAATTGTTTTTTATCTTATATATGGAAATTTCTATTTTTCCTGGTTACCTAGCCTTATGAACCTTACTGAAAGGGAAAAAAAAAGTGTATTAAATTAGTATGTAATAAGAATAGTAGGATTTTACCCGTAATGACCTGCTATGCTGATAATGGACAACAGTTTCTCAATGTTTTAAAACTTAAATTAGCTGTTGTGATCTGCTGGGGGTTGGGGGAGCACAGAGCCAAAGCCAACTGACAGATCTGCAACACAAAGAGCTGAGCCAGTTTTAAGAGCCACAGGGACTTTCCCTGAGACTGTATCTCCTAGGGACCACTGAAGCTACAGCTAGCTGGGCATGGTGATACGCACCTTTAATTTCATCATGTAAGAGAGAGGCAGGAGGATCAGTCTGGTGTACATAGTAAACGCGAAGAAAGCCAGGACTATATAGAGCAGTGGTTCTTAAACTGTGGGTCGTGGCCCCTTTAAGGGGTCGAATGGCTCTTTCACAGGGATCACCTAAGGCCAATGGAATACACAGATATTTACATTATGATTCATAACGGTAGCAAAATTATAGCTTTGAAGTACCAATGAAAATAATTTTATGGTTGGGGGTCAGCACAATGTGAGGAACTGTATTGAAAGATCACAGCATTAGAAAGGTGGAGCACCGCTGATACAGAGAGACCCTGTCTCAGATTAAAAGAAGAAAGAAAAAGAAGCTACACCATAATGTCTCACCAGCTTGAGTCAGACAAGGGCAACAGCAAATAGACATGAGAGAGGGTCTCACCCCGACAAGTAAAGATTGCAGAGAATGGGAGAGACTGGCGTTCTCGCCACCAGGTGCACAGTGACTGGGCATCCAATACCAAATGGTCAGCCCTGAGAAACAACATTTAATGAAAAATGAGGTCATGAATTTGAAAGAGAATAAGGAAAGGTTTACAGGAGAGTTTGGAGGGAAGAAAGGGAAGAGGGAAATGATGTTAATATATTATAATCTAAAGTCTAAAAAGTAATTTTTAAAAAATAGAACAAAAACTGCATGGGGGCTATTAGTTGAACATAGGAAATCTAAGGAAAGGGTTTCATTGTGTATCTGATTTCTATTCTTTGGTCAAACAGCCTACCATCTCATCATTGAACCACAGGATAACCATTAGTCAAAGTTTATTATAAGAACATTTAATGTGATCTCTTGGGTGGGTGCTTGTCTTCATAGGAAGAAGGGCTGAAGTTAACATTCCAGAAGCACAGATTGATGGCTAATGGTGTAATGGGAGACGGACATCCACTGTTCCATAAGAAGAAGGGGAGCAGGAAAAAGCTAGTAGAGGTAAGTGGTAGGGAACCAATTGCCTCATGAATAAACTACCTTGTGACTAGATCATTAGTAATCGATGGCATTTGGGACTGAGGTGCCAGAAGATTAAGTTTCCTCATGACTACCATTGGCCCTGACTCCCTTCCCTCCCCACTCACTCCAAAGAAGTGTATGTGCTCATGGGGTGGATTCTGGGTTTGCAGCTGGAGGTGGAATGCATGGAAGAGCCTAATCACCTTGATCTGAACTTGGAGACCCGGATCCCTGTCATCAATAAGGTGGATGGTACTTTGCTGGTGGGTGAGGAGGCCCCTCGCTGGGCGGAACTGGAGATGTGGTTACAGGGTCATCCAGAGTTTGCTGTTGATCCCCGATTTCTAGCGGTGAGTGGCGTTCCATCTAGCTAGATTTAAAGTTTCTTGGTATTTAGGTGCAGTTTCTGCATCTGCAAAATAATAATAGTAACACCCAGTGTTGTTTCCTGGAATTATTCTGAGATTCAGAAAACTATAATATCCAGGGACTTCTTAAAACCAAGCCCTTAGAAAGTGTTCCTGTCAACACAGACACCCCACCCCCGGTCTGGGGACCAGAACCCTCTAATGGCAGTTTCCATGCCGACTAATTTTGAGTTATAGACTACAGGTTTATTGTCAAACAAAAGACCTTTAATGATTAGTCCAGAGATTTCCCACTCCTCTAGGGTAATCAATTCTTTTCTATTGCAGTATATGGAGGAACGTAGAAAACAGAAGTGGCAGAGATGTAAAAAAAATAATAAGACAGAATTGAACTGTTTGGGAATGGAACCAATACAGCCTGCCAACTCTAGAAATGGGAAAAAGGTGAGAGCGTCGCACTTTCCTGCTTCCTGATGTGTCCTAGAGACTCCATGGTGACTGACACTTCCTTTTCCCTCTGTATGGTTTGAGTAGTTACCTTGAGCTCAACAGAGAAATGTTATTGGTATTCTCAGCTGTAGTGCCTTGTCTTCTACATAACTAAGGGATTTTTTTTCAAGTCCTTTACCTCTTTAATAGTTGGGTGTTTTAAGCCCAGAATAGTGGTGCATACCTTTAATTCCAGCATTTGAGAGGCAGAGGCAGGTGAATCTCTTGACTTTGGAGTCACCCTGATCTACATAGAATTCTAGACCAGGCAGAGCCACATAGTGAGACCCTGTCTCAAAAAAAAATAAATAAAAATAAAGCGGGGGGGGTGTTTTAGAGTAAATACTAAAGATTAAACCCACTACCTTAATATAGAATTAATTGGCTTGAGTAGTTGCTACTAAGAAAAATAAGTTATGGGGTTTCTTAACACTCAGGAGATTGAGAATCATTAATATGTCAGTAATAGAAACAGCACAAGAAACCACATTTTATGACTGCTTGTCTTCGTGTATGTCTGTGCATCACGTGCATGTCTGATGCCCTCAAAGGTCAGAAGGATGTCAGATTCCCTGGGACTGGAGTTACAGACCACTGTGAGTGCTGAGGATCCAGTCTAAGTCCTGTGGCAGCCAGTGCTCTTAACCACTGAGCCATCTCTCCAGACCCCAGAACAGATTTTTCAAATTAATACCAGTTTTAATCAATGAGACTATTTCATACAAGACTTATAGACCATTTGATAGATTAATTGTGCATCTTTTCTTTTTCCTACCAAAATATAACTCTGTAAGTTCCTCTTTATCATGCTTACCTTAATCTATAGTCTATATATGTATGTGTATAATATATATCTATACTTTGCGTATACATTGCGTGTACAGTTTTTTTATTGATTTTTATTGAGCTCTACATTTTTCTCTGCTCCTCTTCCTGCCTCTCCCCTCCCCCCTTCAGCCCTCCCCCAAGGTCCCCATGCTCCCAATTTACTCAGGAGATCTTGTCTTTTTCTACTTTCTACTTCCCGTGTAGATTAGATCTATGTAAGTCTCTCTTAGTGTGCGCGTGTACAGTTTTATATGTTATATATTGCTGTGTATAGTATATATACTATAGTTTATGATACATATATTATTATAGTAATTTTCAAATATAAGTGTTACATTTGATCATGTACATTCAGTTTAACCTATCAACACTTCGGGCTGGTGGTAAAAGTGTTTGCCGCTAAGCTAAGCCTGATAACCTGTTCAGTCCTCAGAGCACAGATCACAGTGGGAGGAGGAGAACCAACTCCATAAAACTGTCCTCAGGCAAACTCCAAACTCCTAGACCACAGCGATCCTCCTCCCACTGTCTCCTCAATAGCTGGGACTGTAGACATATGTCTCCTTGCCAGGTGCAATTCTTATCTTAGTGTAAAACTGGCAGCGATTCTAATGCTACATTATTATTGAGACCTGCAGGACTCTAGGCATTATTGTAATCGTATTTTGAAAGTCCATAAGTGTTAAATGTTCACTTTTCCGGGTTAAAAGGGTGTGTTCTACGTCAACTGTTAAGTTTGGATTTTAAGCCTTGAAATATCCAGAGACTCAGGTACCTAATGTATGTGCTTAATGTCGTTCATCCCATATGGTGCTTGGGACAGTAGCAAAACAAAGGTCTAAGGTAGTAGGTTCGAGCTTTATTGAGTATAACCAAATTAAAATATCTAGGGCGGGAATTTAAAATTAGGCAGATGTAAGATTTATTTTGTTGTAGAGATTTGTGTGTGCTTTTTTGTCTTCCTCTCCTTTGTTTGTTTTGAGATAGAGTCTCACTCGGTAGCCCAAGCTGGCTTAGAAATAACTGTATTCCAAGCTATCCTTGAACCCTTGGCAGTTCTCCTGGCTTTCCCTCCAAGGGCATGAGCCACCACACCCAAGGATAGCATGCTTTTAATTAATGGGAGAATTTTTACTAAATCTGGTGAGAAACTTTCCGTAATCATCTTGGATGTCTTAAGCTGCCCTGCCCTGTGTGATGATAGGGGACAACTGTTAATGTCTGTGTAGTTGTGCTTCACGTAAGATCACGTCAGGAAGCTGCTGGCCATCTACACTCAGGACATTTCTCTGTGCACTGTCTCACTCAGACCCCTTGCTAGCTAAGGAAAAGCATTTGTGAAGTATGATGTCATGTGAAGGGGAGAAAAACTTGGGTTCACATGGCTACCAGTGTCAAATATTGATTTCACCCTCAATATCAAAATGTTTCAGCCAGTTAAGTACAGTATTTCCTTCCCCCCATTACCACCAGTCTGGCCAAATTTGACTGTTGAGCAATCATTTCTAAGCTAGGTTTCTGGGTTGAGACCTATCTTCCCCTGTCCCCCACCTCCACTTTTTTCCCCCAAAACCGGGTTTCTCTATGTGGACCCAGGTGTCCTGGAACTCTCTGTAGACCAGGCTGGCCTCGAACTCACAGAGATAAAGGCGTGACTTTAAACCCCATCTTTTTACTGTCTTCTTTTGTTCCTTCCACACAGGGACACTATGCAGAAACTGCATTCAACCGGGTTTTGCCAGGGCCTATTGCACCAGAGAACAGCAAGAAGCGCGTGCGTAGGACGCGACCAGACCTTTCTAAGATGATGGCCCTGATGCAGGGGGGAAGCGCTGGGCCCCTGTCTCTGCATAGCACCTTTCAGCACAGCAGTGGTGACCTGCAGTCGGCGCCATCTCGTGGTCACAGCAGCACCACTTCTGCAGCTTTGCCTTTTATGCCGTTTGTGATGGGCGGTGCAGCAGCATCCCCTCATGTAGACTCCAGCGCCATGCTTCATCATCACCACCACCATCCCCACCCCCACCATCACCACCATCACCATCCAGGCTTGAGAACCACTGGCTACCCTTCTTCACCAGCTACTACCACCTCTGGTACTGCCTTGCGGTTACCAACACTGCAACATGAGGACGATGAGGAAGAGGAGGAAGAGGATGATGATTTATCTCAGGGCTATGAGAGCTCAGAAAGGGACTTCTCACTCATCGATGATCCTATGATGCCAGCCAACTCAGACTCCAGTGATGATGCTGATGACTGAAGCCCAAGCAGAGTCCCCATTGCTGGGTGGCTGCTGGATTCTCTTCCTCTGGCCCTTGGACTTTGGAAATGTGGGAGGGGCAGGGAACAATATGGGGAAACCCAAGACTTCAGGAGGTGAAAAGAAAAAAAAAAAAAAACTTGTACCCGATTGCTCCCGATTTTGAGAGGATTGGGTGGGCAGGGGAACTCCTAAAAAATAATGAATGACCACTTCCTCATTTCTGGGGAAGCAAAGGAGCCTAGAGCAGCTGGTGTGCTCGCCCCTCCCCAGACACCTCCATTAACCACAGACTATGTAGCGCTGGCCCTAGCCTCTGGCAGAGCCTGTTCCTGGCCAAACTGTGGATACAGCTGGAGGGTCAGGAACTGTTACCTTCCTTCCCCTTGGCATTAATAAATTTAAGTTAATCCTTTTCCATTCTTTCAATGTTCTGTTTACTCAAACACAAATATGTACTAATTTTAAGCATGCTGAATAATTTAAATGTCACTCTCCAACAGTTCAGTAGTTACCATACCACGAGTAGAAAAGTCATTTGTATTCCTCTGACAGTATATATATATATATCTTCATATATATATGATTATACACATATACGTATACACACATATATATGCGATTATATATATATATACACACGCACATATATATAATCATGGAGCCAAGGTAAGGAGGTAAATGTTTTGAGTTGGGCTCCATTGTTTATAGACAAGGATGAATTTCAAGAATCACTTTTTTTTTTTTTAACTGAAACAACCATGCTTGGGGAAAGCCCGAGAATGGTGTTGCTTTTTATGCGATACAGCAAAAGGTACAGGCTGACAGAAAGGGTACTGTCATAACTTGGGTTCGGAGTCCCTCAATCCATTTGTTTCCTTCCATTCTACCAGTCAATCTATTAAAGGAAGCCTGAGTATTTATCTTCCTACGCTGCCCTACGTAGCTTATTAGCGAAGGTGGGTCCGGTTCCTCTGGTTTGCAGTGTTTGGGGTCATTCCCTGCCCTCCCTGGCGCCCGGTCGCACGCGGGTCCCGCTCTTTCTGCTCCCCTCCCACCTCCGCCCGCCGCCTCGAGCGCCCGGAGCGCTGAAAGTGGGCGGTCACGTGAGGCGCCGCTGGCGGCGGGGAGGCGCCGCAGGCCCCGCGAGCCGGCTCCGCGCCGCGCGTTCCGTTGACTCGTCCACTTTCGCGGCTTTCTCTCTGTTCCCCTTCCGCCCTACAGAGCGAGGATTTTTTTTTTTTAAAGTCTTCGACGCTATTGGGACCCGGAAGCGGAAGGGGGGTACCGTGCGGTCGGTACTTCCGGGTCACCGAGAGTGCGGGATTCCGGGCCGAGCGCGGGTGGCGGAGCTGGGACCTCGCGTGATTGTCGGAGCCCAACGGGAAGCGGCGTCCAGGGCTATGGCTGTGACTCTGGACAAAGACGCGTACTACCGGCGAGTTAAGAGACTGTACAGTAACTGGCGGGTAAGGAGCCCGGCGTTCCCGGGAGCCCCACATCCCATAATAGCCTGCTTCCCGGCGCCCTTTCCCCTCGGCCAGGAATCTCCGGCTCCGCCGCGCTCCCGCCCTCCCGGCAGCGTCCCGCTCGCCGCGCCGCGCCTGCGGGGTCCGCACGCGCCTGGCCCGCCCCGCAGCCGCACCGGCCCGCCCCGGTCCCGCCAGATTTACCGTCTGCGGGAAGGATGGGCGCGAAGGATGTCTGGAGCTCTTGGCGCTCTCCGCCTGTGGGCCTCTGCTGGAGTTGAGAAATAGTGCTCCCGCGCTCCGCTGCTTCACGTTAGGCCCTGCGTGGGTAATAGACCCACGCCGGAAACCTGCGGGCTCTCATAATAAGACTAAAACTGGTGGGATGCCTCAGACTTGGTTCCCATGTCGGCAGCCTACCCGGGGCACGTGTTCAGGAAAGGGCCGTGGAAGTTCCAGGGCTTCATCAAAGAGGGGCAGTTTTCCTGTTTTATAATCGCTCATAATTAAGAACTTTTTTTTTTTGTTAGTAACTTGTTAACAAATGTTTTATTGATTGCCTGTTGCGATGCTGTCTGAACGGTCTAACATAGGTCTGGGCTCTGAACCTTTTGAGTGAGGGGAAAATACAACCGATAAAAAGAACCCGAAAATGCCCTGATAAAATATCAATTCTGGTTTTAGCGTTGTCAACTATCTTACTGATTGTTCTCTACAGTCTAATCTTATGCCCATAATTCCAGGATTTTGGAGGCTGAAGCAGGAAAATCACCAGTTTTAGGCCAGCCTGTGCTTAGCAATCAGCTAGTCGCCAAGTAAATAAAATTTATCATCTACTGAAGTTGGTTGTTACCTGTCTCTCATCTGAAAAAAATGCCTGTCTATCTTTTAAGCAAGGTGCATTGCATACTGAAAGTAAAACAGATTCTCTGTCTCATTACTAAAAGCCGTTTGTTTTTTATGCATATGGGTGTTTTGTCTTCCTGTATGTTTGTGCACCCCGTGCATGCATTGCCTGAAAAGGTCAGAAGAGGGCGTCGGTACCCTGGAACTGAAGTTACAGAAGGTTATTTGCTATTGTGTGGGTCCATGTGAACTCTGGTCCTTTGGAAGAGCAACCAGTGCTCTTAACCACTGTGCATCTCTCCAGCCCCTGGGGGGAAATACACTATTGGTGTTTTCTGTAGTCTTAGAGTTCATCAAGGTATTTCATTTTAAGTCTGTTGTAAATAATATGTTTCTTAATTATACTTTTCGTAACATGTCCTAACTCAAAGTACAGCATCTCACAGTTTTTAATTGAAATGCCTAACACATTAAGTCTTCATCTGAAAGTCATCACCACAAGCATGGAGCATAAGTCTTTAAGTGAATTATGTACATACGGTTTATGCACAAGGTCATCAGAGTACCTGCTACAATGTCAGTGATGTGAATATGGCATTTGTCCAGAGAATAATCTTTTGAACTGATGTTCAGAGTATATATGATCCTTTTTTCCTCTCAGATACTTTGAATCCGAAGTAAGTTAAATTTACAATTGAACTCATGCATATAGAAGGCTGATTCTGAGGGCTGGAGAGATGGCTCAGTGGTTAAGAGCATTGCCTGCTCTTCCAAAGGTCCTGAGTTCAGTTCCCAGCAACCATATGGTGGTTCACAACCATCTGTAATGAGGTCTGGTGTCCTCTTCTGGCCTGCAGACACATGCAGACAGAATATTGTATACATAATAAATAAATATTAAAAAAAAAAAGAAGGCGGCTGATTCTGAG
Source organism: Ondatra zibethicus (assembly GCA_004026605.1). Classification (NCBI taxonomy): domain Eukaryota; kingdom Metazoa; phylum Chordata; class Mammalia; order Rodentia; family Cricetidae; genus Ondatra; species Ondatra zibethicus. Next base: position 36,966 of record PVIU01018141.1, read on the forward strand.
ATCAAAAAAATCGGTTCTGCCAAAGATTAGGGGTATAGTTGAATGGCAGAGAATGCTTGCCTAATGTGTGGGGTCCTGAGTTGGACCCTCGACACCATGATGTTTTTTAATCAAACAAACAGGAGACCTTCATAATGTCTAGACCTTACTATTTTATTATTTAAAAAAGAAAAACAAAGTGTACAGGTGTGGGTGCCACTGCTTACGTGGAGATAGAGGTCAGAGGATAACTTTGTAGAATTGTTTCTCTTTATCCCCTTTATTTGGGTTCTGGGAATCGAGCTCAGTTTGGTAGGCTTGCACAGCAGGCATCTTTATCTACTGAGCAATCTCACCAGCCCATTTTTCATAATTCTTAGGACATTTGAATCTACTCCAGTCTTACCTTTTCTATTTTCAACACTAGAGCTGCTAAGAATAAAATATATTTGCAGTACCTGTCTTGTTTTTGCTTTAGGAAGTATCAGGTGGTAATGATAGGTCATGAAAGTGGGCTACAGGTTTGTCCTGTGGCTTTTCTGTTTATTGGGTACCTATTCAAAGATTTTAAGCCTATTCTTTGTGATTGTTTTTAATCATTAACGTGATTTATACTACTTATGGGGGAGAGGGAAACAAAAATCCTTCCTGGATTTCTAGCTGTTTTGAGGAATAAGGGGTACTATTCAAGCATCTACTAATAATTTGAGAATTATCTTATTAGAACATCCTATGAATGAACTTTAGCTCCACCCACCTGCATTTTTTTCTTGAAGAATTACATAAAGTTCCAGAATTGTATCTGTTTTCAAAAGAAATAGTGATTCAGTGCCGTTGTTCATGTATGTGGTTAATTGCCTGCTGCCATGCTGAGGTAATGGGTAGCTGTGACCCCAAAAGAAAGTCGCTGCAGTGGGGATGGCTCACCGTAGTATCAGGTCGTCTGTGCTGCTTTCTGGATTTTCTCTGAGAGTAGTCAGCTACTTCCATGGTTTGAGAGATTTTTTTGCAGGGGAGTGGGATGTAGAGAGTGTATTACTTTCAGCAAAGCACTGAGTTACTTTATCTCCATTTTTTCCGTATTTGTTTTTTGTTAGGGTCTGTGGCCTGGCAGGATAAGAAAACAATAGATCAGGCCAGAGGTGATGGCACAAATTAATCCCAGCACTCAGGAGGCAGAGACGAGTTGATCTCTGAGTTCAAGGCCCGCCTGATCTACAGAATGAGTTTCAGGACAGCCAGCTGCTACACAGAGAAACCCTGTCTCAGAGATCCATGGACCCTCCAGGGTTCTGGGATTAAAGCACCACTCCTGGCACCAACAGGTTTATTATCAGTCTTTTATTCTAGAATTCTCAAAATTCTGTTTTATCCATTTACTTTTTTATGCCTTGCTTTCTTTTCATGCTGTTTCCTCAGCACAGGTTGCCATTTGGGCCATGTCACAGTGCTGGGCTACCAGTACTCTTTCGTTAGTTTTTGTTCTGTCGTGATTTTTGTGTTTATGGGTGTTTTGCATACATGTATGTCTGTCTGGATGTGCCCACAGTTTGCATGCAGTCCCCATGGTGGCAGAAAGAGGCGTCAGGTGTTCTGGAACTAGAGTTGCAGACAGTTGTAAGCTACCATGTGGGTTCTAGGAACCAAACCTGGATCCACTGCGAAAGCAGCAGGAGTTCTTTTTGGTGGGAGGGTAAATAAAAGCTTATGATTATGATTTTGTTGTCTTCATAACAAGATCAGCTTAGAAGTGGATCGCTTGGCCCTTTTCTCTTCTTGTCTCCTCCCAGTTCAAAATGCTTGCATCTCTCACTAGTCAGCATTCCCTTAGATCTACAGTTGGGCTAGGTACTCTCAAATCTCAGCACAATCTTCTTTGTAGTTTTGGCCTTTTTGTGGAAAATATGCTTAGTCTGCCCACCGTGGCCACTCCATTCCCCGTCATCAGGCCACTTTCTCTGGGCATACAGAGAACCCTTGCTGTTCTTGTGCTGTATCACGTTGTGGGGCTGGTACTTGCTGCATTTCTTACAGAAAGTCTAGCAGATCTTAGGGATGGATGTTCATCGTGTTTTTGTGAGTGATATTGGCACAGAAAGTGCAACAATCACTAAGCCATCTCTCCAGCCCCCTGACCCCTGGTTTTGGTTTTTGTTTTGAGAACATTTTATCCAAACATTTTTAAAGATAGGTATGTAGAATATAAATTTATCAAGTCTTTTCATATTTTTAAAATGTGTTATTTTTTTGTGGTAGATAGCTTTCTACCACTCTTTAAAAAAAAACAGCTGAGAAAACTTAAGACGAGGAAAGGCTCATTTTGGGGCTCCTGTTTTCAGAGGTTCTGATCTGTTGCTATTTGGTCCCATTCCTTTTGGCATTGTGACAAATGAGTGCACAACACAACCGAAGAGGCATCTCATCTCACAGTCCTGAAAATGAGAGGAGGGGTCAAGGGCACCCCTTTCCTAACTTCCTTCCACTAGATCCACCTCGCAGAGTGTCGTGGGAAGGAAATCAAGCCTTTGGCATGGGAATTTTGGGGGGCAATTTGTGATTCAAACTTTAGCATTTATCTTTGTTTTGGATTATTTTTTAAAGATTTTATGAGTATATGTGTCGTGTGTATTGTGTGTATTATGTGTATTATGTGTCTGTCATGTATATTATGTGTCTGTCGTGTGTATTGTGTGTATTATGTGTATTATGTGTCTGTCATGTATATTATGTGTCTGTCGTGTGTATTGTGTGTCTGTCGTGTGTGTTGTGTGTCTGTCGTGTGTATTGTGTGTCTGTCGTGTGTATTGTGTGTCTGTCGTGTGTATTATGAGTATATGTGTCTGTCGTGTGTATT